>CM059433.1:39909975-40139394 GCA_030390025.1 Squalus acanthias | reverse complement strand
CCCCCCCTCCGCCCAGCCCCAGCTGCAGCACCCCGCTCCGCCCAGCCCCAGCACCTGGTTCTGCACAGCCAGTTGATACAGATCAGCACTGACAGTATAGCTTTGTCTCCTAGACTGTTGGTGTTATTACGGCACCGCCAGTCTTGGTGTTGTTAATGTAATGATACGAAAGGCTCACAGCTCCTTTATGTAAAACTAGAGAGAAACCAGGAAACGTCTGTTTCTATTAGTCCACTGAGAGGAGTCTGGATGTAATGAACAATGTGCTCTGGACATGGAGAAGTAACAGGAATATTTAGTAGTAAAAACCACCATTCATTAGTGAAGTGTCCAAACACTGAGCATGGGTGAAAGCTCAGTCGACCATGTTTCCAGTATCAGCGATGAGGGGCTCACCAGCAAATAAGTTAAAGTTACTTAAAAGAAAAGAACGGACAGCAGGTGCGAGGGAGCTTTACATTCAGAGGACAGTACTTACACGCAAATATTTCCCGTGAAGGTGATGTGAGGACATCGGTGTGGTTTACACATCACTGCGACCACAGCAATCTATGGAGAGAGGAGACAGTCTGTGAGAGACAAACAGTAGCAGCGAGTTGGATATAACAGGAATGGCTCAGAGATCGAGATGGAATCTAGTGACCCAGTCCGCATGATGCCCAAGTGTGATGTGCTCACTGCCCCCGGTGGGCTCATCCCCATCGCTGGATAAAAGAAACACTACTTTTCACAATCACCAGAGACATTGAAAGGCTAAAACAAAAGCAAAATACTGCAGATGCTGGAAATCTGAAATAAAGAGAGAAAATGCTGGAAATACTCAGCAAGTCATGCAGTGTCTGTGGAGAGAAAGAGTTAACGTCAGATTTGAAAGGCTAAAACCTTGATATGAGCTCAATCAACAGCTCAAGACTGAACGCAGACAACGGGATTCTCTCTCTTTGCAGTGTGTCCGTGCGTGGCGTAGGTCTGTGCACGTCTGTCTGTGCGTCTGCAAGTCTCTGCGTCTGTGCGCGCGGCGCCTGTGATTTTTTGGTCCAGTATAAAGTACTTCAATCCTTACCCCACTGGCAGTCCGGATAGGTTTTGCTTTCAGTTTTGGCACCAACACCTTTTTGTACTGAGGGGGCACAGCCGCGATGATATCCACAAGGCGAGGTTGTGAAGTCAGCCCGTACTTTGAGGCAGTCTTTGTTTTCACTCTTTTTAAAAAAAAAAATGAAGGTCAGAACATTAATAGACCATTAGCACAAAAAACATTGGGCGTATTTTCTGATCGCAGGCCTCCCGCGGGCGGAGGCCTGCGATCTGGAAAAATCTGCGCCCTTATCTGAGGGCTCCCGGGACGGGCACACTTCTGATGCTGGGCCTCTCCAAACTCCAAGTGCGCAGGGCCCACGTATCCCAGAGGCGCATGTAGTTCGCAGTGTCCCTGGGATCACGTGGACTATGGGGAGCCAATCACAGAAGGGAATCTCCCTTCATACATTTGACAGGAAGACCTGTCAAATATATGAATGGAGATCAATGAAAAAACATAGTAAAACTTTAAATACATTTTTAAAATGACTTGAAATTACAATAAATTCAGTATTTTAAACAAAAATTTAATTTTTTTAAATAAATAATTAAAGTATTTTACAGGGCTAAAAATAAACTTACCTTTTTTAAAAGTATTTTTAAATGATAAATCAGTGAAATTTTTTTTTTTAAAACTTTTTTTCTACTCTTATCCTGGTAAAAGCAGGCCTTACCAGGCGTAAGAATTGTAAGGGTTTTCTGCGGGCAGAGGGTCTCCAAGAAGCGGAATTATCCACCCGCAGAGGCCCTTCTCCAGGGCAGCCGGAGGATCTGTCAAGAGGATTCTTGACAGATCGGAAATGCCGGTTTTCAGCGCATGTGCTGTGCATGCCTGAAACTGGCATTTCCGATGTCCCTACGGGTGGGTGCACAGCGCGTACCCACCCGTAGGGATCGGAATATCCGGCCCATTAGATAGGAAACGGAAAACAGCTGCTCGAAGCTGGGTCAAAATCCTGGAACTCCTTCCCTAACAGCCCTGTGGGAGTACCTTCACCACACAAACTGCAGCAGTTCAAGGCGGCAGCTCACTACCACCTTCTCAACGGCAATTAGGGTTGGGCAATAAATGCTGGCCTTGCCAGCGACATCCAAGACAGCAGCTCACAGTCCAACATCACCACAAAGCAATTCATCAACCGCGTCCGTTAGGGAAAGCCTGGGATCCAGTTGCCCACTGATTAATACGGGGGGGGGGGGGGGGGGGGCGGGGGGGAAAGGGGAGGGCGGTGCATATCCGGGCCTTTCCTCACTCTTCTATACACCGGTGAAACAAACTGATCAAATCCACTCTACGGCATACTTTAGAAAATTACTCAGAGCGATTTCTACACAGAAATCTCACCTCTGGGTCTTAAATTGCTTGGCTCTAACCGTTTCCTTGGCTCTAACTGTTTCCTGTCAGACACGTGCCAATGTCAGAGCTCTGCTTAGTAACCTCCAATATTGCTCGAGTTGTTTAGCGCAGATACTGACTTGTTAAGGTTGATGTCTTTCCGTTGCTCGTGGGCTTCAATCAGCTGCTTGAGGACATCGGCAATCGTCATCATCATCCGCTCAGCGTGGCTGGCCTCCACTGAAAGAGAGGTCAAAAGTTAACTACTTGCTTTTATAAAATGTCTTTAAATGTAGAGGAACGTCCCAAGTCGCTTCACAGAGCCATAATCAGACTGAAAAATGGACCGTGAGCTAAAGATGAGAACTTAGGTGTGGTGACCAAAAGCCCAGTCAAAGAAAGGGTCTTAAAAGGAGCACAGGCAGAGAAGTTTAGGGAGGAAATTCCAGAGCTTAGGGCCTACGCAGCTGAAGGCACAGCCGCCAATGAGTCTAGAACTAGGGGGCACAGTCTCAGGATAAGAGGTCGGCCATTTAAGACTGAAATGAGGAGGAATTTCTTCACTCAAAGGGTTGTGAATCTTTGGAATTCTCTATCCCAGAGTGCTGTGAATGCTGAGTCTTTGAGTATATTCAAGGCTGAGATAAATAGATTTTTGGACTCTAGGGGAATCAAGGGATATGGAGATCGGGCGGGAAACTGGAGTTGAGGTGGATGATCAGCCATGATCTTATTGAATGGTGGAGCAGGCTTGAGGGGCCGTATGGCCTACTCCTGCTCCTAATTCTTATGTTCTTATAACAAAGGCATGGTTGAGGATTTTAGCAGCAGTTGGGCTGAGGTGGGGTGGAGACGGGCGATGTTACGAAGGTGAAAGTAGGCAGTCTTTGTGATGGGGAGGATAGGGAGTCGGAGGCTCAGCTTGGGGTTCCAAGGATGGCGAGGTGGAGAATAGGCTTATCAACTTGAGACGATGATAGGAGATATGGATGGAATCGGTGACATGGATGGAATCGGTGACAAGGGTATGGAGCTTGTGGAGTGGGCTGAAGATCATGGATTTGGTCTTTGACTCAACATGTAAATGAGGAAGAGTAGGAAGCCAAGGATATATCCTTGGGGAACTCTGGAGGTAGTTGTGGGTGTGGGAAGAGAGGCCGTTGCTAGAGATGCTCAAGTGAAGACAGTCCCATTGGGCTGGACTGGAAAGAACATAACATAAGAAATATGGTCCCTCTGAACACCAACATTTCCCAATCTCTCACCATTTAAAAAATACGCTGCTTTTCTATTTTTCCTACCAAAGTGGATAACTTCACATTTCTCCACATTATATTCCAGTTGCCATGTTCTTGCCCAGTCACTTAGCCTGTCTATATCCCCCTGAAGCCACCTTGCATCTTCCTCACAACTTACATTCCCACCCAGCTTTGTATCATCAGCAAACTTGGATATATTACATTTGGTCCCCTCATCCAAATCATTGATGTAGATTGTGAATAGCTGAGGCCCAAGCACTGATCCTTGCGGTACCCCATTAGTTACAGCCTGCCAACCCGAAAATGACCTGTTTATTCCTCCTCTCTGTTTTCTGTCCGTTAACCAATCCTCAATCCATGCTAGTATATTACTCCCAATCCCATGAGCCCTAATTTTATTTAATAACCTCTTGTGTGGCACCTTATCAAATGCCTTCTGAAAATCCAAATACACCACATCCACTGGTTCCCCCTTACTATTCTGCTAGTTACAACCTCAAACAGATTTGTCGAACACAATTTCCCTTTCATAAATACGATAGCAAAATACTGCGGATGCTGGAAATCTGAAATAACAACAGAAAACGCTGGAAAAACTCAGCAGGCCAGGCAGCATCCGTGGAGAGAGAAAGAGAGTTAACGTTTCAGGTCGATGACGAAAGGTCATCGACCTGAAACGTTAACTCTCTTTCTCTCTCCACGGATGCTGCCTGGCCTGCTGAGTTTTTCCAGCGTTTTCTGTTGTTATTTCCCTTTCATAAATCCGTGTTGACTCTGCCCAATCCTATTATTAATTTTAAGTGCCCTGTTACCACGTTCTGAATAACAGATTCTAGCATCTACTGATGTCAGGCTAACTGGTCTGTAGTTCTCAGTTTTCTCTCTCTCCCTCCTTTGCTACCTTCCAATCCACGGAAACCATTCTAGAATCTATGGAATTTTGGAAAATGACAACTCTATAGCCAACTCTTTCATCAGGCCATCAGGTCCAGGGGATTTATCGGCTTTCAGTCCCATTAATTTCTCCAGTACTACTTTTTTATTAATACTAATATCTTTCAGTTCTTCATTCTCGCTACACCCTTGGTTGTCCACTATTTCTGGGAAGTTTTTTGCGTCTTCGTCCGTGAAGACAGACAAAGTATTTGTTTAATTTCTCTGCCATTTCCTTATGCCCCATTATAATTTCTCCTGTCTCAGCCTGTAAGGGACCCACATTTACTTTCACTAATCTTTTCCTTTTTACATACCTATAGAAGCTTCTACAGTCTGTGTTTATGTCTCTCGCTAGTTTACTCTCATTCTATTTTCCTTTTCTTTATCAATTTCTTGGTGCTCCTTTGCTGAATTCTAAAATCCTCCCAATCCTCAGGCTTACTACTCTTTTTGGCAGCATTATAAGCCTCTTCCTTTGATATAATACTATATTTAACGTCTCTTGTTAACCACGGTTGGACCACTTTTCCTGTGGGGTTTTTGTGCCTTAAAGGAATGTATATTTGTTGTAAATTATGTATTCATTCTTTAAATGCTAGCCATTGCTCGTCCACTGTCATATTTTTTTATGTAGTTTCCCAATCTACCTTAGCCAACTCGCCCCTCATACCTAAGTAGTTTGCTTTGTTTAGATTTAAGACCCTAGTTTCGGATTTAACTAAATCACTTTCAAACTCAATATAAAATTCTATCACATTATGATCACTCTACCCTAAAGGTCCCTTTACTACAAGGTTATTAATGAACCCTTTCTCGTTGCACAATACTAGATCTAAAATAACCTGTTCCCTAGTTGGTTCCTCAACATACTGATCTAGAAAACTATCTTGTATACATTCCATGAATTCATCCTCCACACTATTACTGCAAATTTGGTTTGCCCAGTCTATATGTAGATTAAAGTCCCCCATGATCACTGTATTACCCTTGTTACATGCGTCTCTAATTTCCTGATTTATACGCTGCCCTACATTACAACTACTGTTTGAAGGCCTATAAACTACTCCCACCAATGTTTTCTGCCCCTTGCTATTTCTTAGCTCCACCCAAACTGATTCTACTTCTTGATTTTCGGAGCTAAGATCCTTTCTCTCTACTGTCTTTATCCCATCCTTTATCAGGGCTAACCCTCCTCCTTTTCCATTTTGCCTATCCCTTTTAAAAGTTATGTATCCTGGAATATTTAGTTCCCAACCTTGGCCACTTTGCAACCATGTCTCCATTATGGCTATTAGATCAAACCTGTTCATTTCTATCTGCGCTATTAATTCATCTATTTTGTTGCGAATGCTTCACGCATTCAGATATAGTGCCTTTAGCTTTGACTTATTTCTCTTTTTCCCTGATGCCTTATTACCTTTGTTACTCTCTCTGTCCCTTCCTGACCCACTTTACTTATTTTTACCCAAAACTCTACTCTGCCTTGACATTTCTCTCGCTGCTTTTAAATTCTGCGTTCAAACATGGAGCTCCTAAAGATAGGCATGGATTTTTGGAGGCGACAACCCATCAAAGACTTAGAAGAGGAAAGGGAGATTGGCGATTGGGAGGCAGTTTGCAAGGACAGAGGGGCAATGCACTTTGTTTTTTGAGGAAATGGGTAATTATGGTAGTTTTTAAAGGGAGTGGGTCTGTACCTGAGGAGAGGGAAACATATACAATGTCAGCTAGCAGGAAGACCAGGAAGGGAAGCTGGGTGGTCAACAGTTTTGCGGGAATGGTGTCAAGGAAGCAGAATTAGAGCCAGGACAGGAGGAAGCCTAGGAGGAGGTTTGGCTGAGTGGGAAAGGAAAAGGGGTAGATGAATGGATGGTCTCAGTCTTAGTGACAAAGATGTCCATGAGCTCCTCACACTTGTTGCTTGGGGTGGAGGGGCAGGGGAAAGGGGTTTAAAGGAGAAGGTTGTTGGTGGAGAAAAGGAGCCAGAGTTATCTTTAAGGTCCGATAGCGTTTGATTTGGTCCAGCCAGATCTGCCGATGGATGGCTGCATCAGTTGTGCACCAGATAGGCTCAAGCCTGTGCCTAACAACCGCAAGATCTACACTGAAATAGAAACATCCAACAACTAACACCTGAAGGACCCAGTTACAAAAATAATCTTTGGAAATACACAGAACACCGGCTTCAGCCAATTCCAATTTCCCAGCCAGTAATAGTCTCGCAGAGTCCCACGGTTCAGGAGAGTCTCGATCTGCTGGTCTAAAGTCACAACCCCCACCGTTTCCTTCGATATATTGGGCAGAGACGTTCAGGGACATGACAGCGCAACTTAGGAGGATCTCCAAGCAAGCAATAAAACAGATTGGCGTCTTCTAAAAAAAAACTATAAATTTTTCTATTAAATGGGGAATCACTTTGAACAAGACGTAGTACTCCCTTTCCTTTAAAGTCATCTTTCCAAAAGCAGGTGGGTTTTGATACACTGTTGGTAACAGCCCCAAATCCTCCAGCAGGGGTAGAACCGAACAGATATCCAGATCAGGCGGGAAAGAAAACCACAACTTAAAATGGTCTCAACACCTTCCACACTTTATAAATCAGGAGGAGCCAGAGAGGGTGCACCTCAACCAAGAGTTGGAACCTTTGAAGTATAAGACACTGTAAATGAAACAAGAATTATCTTACCTTTCAGAATACTGAACTACCATTTACTCATTGTCACATTACTACACACCTTCAAATAATTCTAAAATCTCACACTTCCACCATCCTCCTCTCCTCAACCCTACACAAACACCAGTTAAACCACCTGTTACCCTAGTCCTCGCCTACACAAATTGCCATACACATTAGAGCCGTGGTTATATTACTGGAATAGTAATCCAGAGGTTTGGACTAATAATGAGGAGAACTTGAGCTCAAATCCCACCATGGCAGTTTGAGAATTTGAAATAAAAAGCTGGTGTCAGTAAAAGTGACCATGAAACTGTCGGATTGTTGTAAAAAAAAAACAACTGGTTCACTAATGCTCCTTTAGGGAAGGAAACCTGCCGTCCTTACCCGGACTGGGTCTACGTGACTCCAGTTCCACACCAATGTGGTTGACTCTTAACTGCCCTCTGAAGTGGCCAAGCAAGTCACTCAGTTACATCAAAACTGTTATAGTGGTTCAAGAAGGCGGCCCACCACTTCTCAGGGCAACTAGGGGTGGGCAATAAATGCTGGCCTCGCCAGCAACGCTCATCCCGAAAATGATTTTTGTTTTTTTAAAAAACACCACTGCTTCATCCTTCCCAACCTCAACTGGCTGCCAGTCAATTAGATACAAGGCCCTTTGCCTTATTTTAAATCCCTCAAATGGCATGAAATTAACAGCAATCAAAAAGATTTCAACCAATAATCTAATGGGCTACAGAATACCAGACAGATTCAACAACTGTGGCATTGCTTACAGACAAAATCTAACGTTAAAAATCTTCAACCTTTTCCGCTATACATTCCATACAGGGGAACTGCCCAAGTAAATTTGTCACGCTGTAGTTACACTCACAACCAGTGGAGGCGCTGCAGAAGCACCACTACTTGCAAGGAGGTGGATGACAGTGTGACAAGTTTATATAGGCAGTTCCCATCGTAAATGTTGACATATGAATTCATAATGCTAAATAAGGACAGAAAGCAAAATTTGAAAATGGGGGCAGACTCACATTTGCACTCCCTGGTCCAAAATGATATGCAGCAAAAGGCAGGTAAATGGAGTTAAAATACAGATCAGCTGTGATGTAACTGCATGGTGGGATAGGGTTGAGGGGCTGAATGGCCTCCTGTTCCTACTTATCCCCACCTTCTAACCTCATTTAGGACATTTGGTCTTGACTCCTGTATTACATAGATCCTGCAGCACTGAAACAGGCCATTCAACCCAACTGGTCTATGCTAGTGTTATTGCTCCACACGAGCCTCCTTCCATTTTTCTTCATCCCAGTCAACATTTCCTTCTATTCCTTTCTCCCTCATGTACTTATCTAGCTTCCCCTTAAATGCATCAATGCTTTTCGCCTCAACTACTCCCTGTGGTAGTGAGTTCCACATACCCAACCACTATCTGGGTAAAGAAGTTTCTCCTGAATTTCCTATTAGATTTATTAGTACTCTCTTATATTTATGGCCCCTAGTTTTGGTCTCCCCCACAAATGGAAACATCATCTCTACAGCTACCTCATCAAACCCTTTCATAATTTTAAAGACCTCCATCAGGTCACCCCTTAGGCTTCTCTTTTCTACAGTTAAGAGCCCCAGCCTGTTCAATCTTTCCCGATAGTTATAACCTTTCAGTTCTGGTATCAACAACTTACAATTATATAGCACACTTAACATAGCAAAACGTCCCTAGACACTTAACAAGAGCGTTATCAATAAAAAAAATGTTGACACCAAGCCACATAAGGAGATATTAGGACAGGTGACCAAAAGCTTGGTCAAAGAGGTAGGTTTTAAGGAGCATCTTAAAAAAGGAGGCAGAGAGGTTTAGGGAGGGAATTCCAGAGCTGAGGGCCTCAGCAGCTGAAGGCACGGCCATCAATGGTGGAGCGATTAAAACTGGGGATGCTCAAGAGACCAGAATTGGATGAGCGCAGATGCCCAAGGATTCTGATATCATCCTGATGAATCTTTCTTGCACTTTCTCCAGTGCCTCTAGACCCTTTTTATAATATGGAGACCAGAACTGTTCACAGTACTCCAAGTGTGGTCTAACCAAGGTTCTGTAATTGTATCGCTACCTCCAATGGATTGAAGTACAGCTGGGCATTTTAAGCAATTTTAATTTCCTTTCAACACATTTGCTATGTTATAAATATCGGCGATTTGGGGCTGTTTGACCGGGTGATAGAACCTCCAGGAAAAGTTCAACCCGAGCTGGTAACCGCGAGAATTACATCAAGCTAAAGATGTGAAAGCCCCCATGACCGGGCCTTCCATCCACTTCCCCACCCCACACCGACCTTTCCTGCGCGGTTTCCCCATCCCGGTTCCGGAGACTCGGGCAGCCGCCGTAAATCGGGAGCTCGGCACTGACGCGAAATAAACAGCGAGGTGTCGCAAAACGGCTCGAGGTCGCGGCGCGGCGGAAAGGTCACGTGTTCATGGCCCGGGGGTTGGGGGGTTTTAGCTCAGGGGTGGGGTTTGATCTCAGGGGGCGGGGTTTGTCCTCAGCGGGTGGGGTCTGACCTCAGGGGGTAGGATTTGTCCTCAGCGGGTGGGGTCTGACCTCAGGGGGTAGGATTTGTCCTCAGCGGGTGGGGTTTGATCTCAGTGGGTGGGGTTTGTCCTCAGGGGGTGCGGTTTGATCTCAGGGGGTGGGGTTTGTCCTCAGTGGGTGGGGATTGCTCTCAGGGGGTGGGGTTTGACCTCTGGGTGTGGTTTGACCTCAGTGGTTGGGGTTTGACTTCAAGGGGTGGGGTTTGACCTAAGGGTGTGGCTTGTCATGAGGGGGTGTGGTTTCTCCTTAGGGGATGGGGTTTGTTCTCATGGGTGGGATTTGACCTCAGGGGGTGGGGTTTGTCCTCATGAGTGGGATTTGACCTCAGGGGGTGGGGTTTGTTCTCATGGGTGGGATTTGACCTCAGGGGGTGGGGTTTGTCCTCATGAGTGGGATTTGACCTCAGGATGTGGGGTTTGTCCTCATGAGTGGGATTTGACCTCAGGGTGTGGTTTGACCTCAGGGGGTGGAGTTTGTCCTCATGGGTGGGGTTTGACCTCAGGGGGTGGGGTTTGACCTCAGGGGGTGGGGGTTGACCTCAGGGGCTGGGGATTGACCTCAGTGGGGTTCTCCCTGGCCAATAATTATCCCTCAACCAACACCACTTAAAAAAACCTGGACTAACTCGTTTATCACGTTGCTGTTTGTGGGATCTTGCTGTGCGCAAATCGGCTGCCGCGTTTCCTACATTATATCTGTGAGTGCACTGCAAAAGCACTTCATTGACTGTAAAGCGCTTTGGGACATCCTAAGCTCGTGAAAGAAGCTGTAGAAATGCAAGTTCTTTTCTCATTTCTTTCTGTCACAACAACAACAAGTTGTATTTATATACCACCTTTAACATAGTAAAATCTCCCAAGGTGCTTCACAGGAGCGTTAAAAAACAAAATTTGACACTGAGCCACACAAGGAGATGACCAAAAGTTTGGTCAAAGAGGTAGGTTTTGAGGAGTGTCTTAAAGGAGGTAGAGAGGCGGAGAGGTTTAGAGTCATAACGGCCCAGAAGGAGGTCATTCGGCCCATCAAGTCCGTGCTGGCTCTCTGTAGAGCAATCTAGTCAGTCCCATTCCTCCGCTCCATCACTGTAGCCCTGCAAGTTTATTTCCCTCAAGTGCCTATCCAGTCTCCCCTTGAAAACATTGAGTGTCTCCGCTTCCACCACTTCTGTCGGCAGCGAGTTCCAGGTCCTCACCACTCGCTGTGTAAAAAAGCTTTTCCTCACATCCCCCCTGTATCTCTTGCCCAAAACGTTAAATCTGTGTCCCCTAGTCCTTGTACCATCAACTAGTGGGAACAGCCATTCCCCGTCTAGCCTATCCAAACCCATCATAATCTTGTACACCTCTATCAAATCACCCCTCAACCTTCTTTGCTCTAATGAAAACAAATCCAGCTTCTCCAACCTGTCCTTATAGCTAAGATCCCCCATCCCCGGAACCAATCTGGTAAATCTCCTCTGCACCCTCTCAAGGGCCTTCACCTCCTTCCTAAAGTGTGGTGACCAGAACTGGACGCAATACTCCAGTTGTGGCCTAACCAGCGCTTTATAAAGGTTCAGCATAACTTCTCTACTTTTGTACTCAATACCTCTATTTATGAAGCCCAAGATCCCATATGCTTTGCTAACCACTCTCTCAATATGTCCCGCCACCTTCAGGGACATTAACTCCCAGGTCCCTCTGTCCCTGCACACTCTTTAAAACCGTGCCATTAAGTGTATATTGCCTCTCCCTGTTCCTTCTGCCAAAATGCATCACCTCACACTTCTCTGTATTAAATTCCATCTGCCACTTGTCTGCCCATTCTGCTAGCCTTTCTATGTCCTGTTGCAGTCGATTGGTATCATCCTCACTGTTTGCCACACCCCCAAGTTTGGTGTCATCGGCAAATTTAGAAATTCTACTCTGTATTCCAATATCCAGGTCATTTATATATATCAAAAAAAGCAGTGGCCCCAGCACTGACCCTTGGGGAACACCACTGTCTACCATCCTCCAGTCTGAAAAACAGCCATTTACCACAACTCGCTGTTTTCTGTCCTTAAGCCAATTCCTTATCCAAGCTGCCACTGACCCACCTATTCCATGAACCTCAATTTTGTTAACCAGCCTTCTATGTGGTACTTTGTCAAACGCCTTCCGAAAATCCATGTAGACAACATCCATTGCATTCCCTTCATCAATCCTCCCTGCTACTTCATCAAAAAATTCAATTAGATTAGTCAAACACGATCTGCTTTTTACAAATCCGTGTTGGCTCTCCTTAATTAGCTTAAACCTCTCCAAGTGCCCGTTAATTTGTTCCTTGATTATTTAGGGAGGGAATTCTAGAGCTTTGGGCCTCGGCAGCTGAAGGCACGACCACCAATAGTTGAACGATTAAAATATTGAATGCTCAAGAGGCCAGAATTGGAGGAGCACAGATATCTCAGAGAGTTGTCGGGCTGGAGGAGATTACAGAGATAAGGAGGGGTAGGCCATGGAGGGATTTGAAAACAAGGATGAGAGTTTTAAAATTGAGGTGTTGCTTAACCGGGAGCCAATGTAGGTCAGCGAGCATAGGGGTGATGGGTGAACGGGACTTGGTGCGAGTTAGGACATGGGCAACAGAGTTTTGGGTGACCTCAAGTTTACGAAGGGTAGAAAGTGGGAGGCCGGCCAGGATTGCATTGGAATAGTCTAGTCTAGAGGTAACAAAGGCATGGATGAGGGTTTCAGCATCAGATGAGCTGATGCAGGGGCAGAGTCGGGCGATGCTGCAGAGGTGAAAATAGGCGGTCTTAGTTATGCCGCGGATATGTGGTCGGAAGCTCCTTTCGGGGTCAAATATGACACCAAGGTTGCGAACAGTCTGGTTTGGCCTCAGACAGTTGCCGAGGAGAGGGATAGAGTCGGTGGCTAGGAAACGGAGTGTGTGGCGGGGACCAAAGACAATGGCTTCGGTCTTCCCAATATTTAATTGGAGGAAATTTCTGCTCATCCAGTACTGGATGTCGACCAAGCAGTCTGACAATTTAGAGATAGTGGAGGAGTCGAGAGAGGTGGTGGTGAGGTAGAGCTGGGTGTCATCAGCGTACATGTGGAAACTGACGCTGTGTTTTCGGATGATGTTGCTGAGGGGTAGCATGTAGATGAGAAATATGAGAGGGCCAAGGATAGATCCTTGGGGGACACCAGAGGTAATGGACACCAGAGGTAACAGGAAGAGAAGCCATTGCAGGTGATTCTCTGGCTACGATTAAATAGATAAGAATAGAACCAGGCGCGTGCAGTCCCACCCAGCTGGACGACGGTGGACAGGCATTGGAGGAGGATGGAGTGGTCAACCGTGTCAAAGGCTGCAGACAGGTCGAGAAGGATGAGGAGGGATAGTTTACCTTTGTCACAGTCACATAGGATGTCATTTGTGACTTTGATGAGCGTCATTTCGGTACTGTGGTGGGGCGAAAACCTGATTGGAGAGATTCAAACATGGAGTTCCGGGAACAAGAGTAGGCCATTTAGCCTCTCGAGCCTGTTCCTCCATTCAATGAGATTAATATGGTGAATAGTTGAGGCCCCAACATAGATCCCTGTGGGATGCCACTAGTCAAATCCTGCCAATTAGAGTACCTGCCTGTTATCCCTACTCTCTGTCTCCTGTCACGCAGCCGATTTCCTAACCAGGTTAATAATTTGCCTTCAATTCCATGAGCTTCAACTTTAGCTAACAGTCTCTTATGATAGACTTTATTGAATGCCTTCTGGAAGTCCATATAAATAACATCCATAGACATTCCCCTGTCCACTACTTTAGCCACCTCTTCAAAAAATTCAATCAGGTTTGTCAGGCATGACCTACCTTTTACAAATCCATGCTGGCTCTCTCTGATCAGTTGAAAATTTTCAAGATGTTCAGTCACTCTATCCTTAATTATAGATTCTAGTCATTTCCCGACAACAGATGTTCGGCTAACTGGTCTATAATTCCCTGGTTTCCCTCTCTTTTTCTGAAATAACGGAGTGACATGTGCAATATTCTAATCAAATGGAATGGTTTCTATAAAAATGGTAATTGTAGTCCTTGAAATCAGGGAAAGGTAGGCGTGAGGGAAAGACACACTTTGCAGGCTCGTTTAAATATAAAGTCACAGAATAATTTTGATGAGGGAGGCTAATTGACAAGTCTTAAAAAAAAAATTCTGGATGGATGAATTAAGAATTATTTATTCAGTCACAGGATGTGGGCATCGCTGGCAAGTCTGGCAATTATTGCCCATCCCTAGTTGCCCTTGAGAAGGTGGTGGTGAGCCGCCTTCTTGAACCGCTGCAGTCTGTATGGTGAAGGAACTCCCACAGTGCTGGTAGGACGGGAGTTCCAGGATTTTCAACCAGCGACGATGAAGGTACGGCAATATATTTCCAAGTCAGGATGGTGTGTGACTTGGAGGGGAACTTGAAAGTGGTGGTGTTCCCATGCGCCTGCTGCCCTTGTCCTTCTAGGTGGTAGAGGTCGCGGGTTTGGGAGGTGCTATCGAAGAAGCCTTGCCGAGTTGCTGCAGTGAATCCTGTAGATAGTACCCATCGCAGCCACATTGCGCCAGTGGTGGAGGGACTGAATGTTTAAGGTGGTGGATGGGGTGCCGATCAAGCGGACTGCTTTGTCCTGGATGGTGTTGAGCTTCTTAAGTGTTGTTGGAGCTGCACACATCCAGGCAAGTGGAGACGTAATGGGACAAGTTAAGAAACAAAAGATGGCTCTAGATGATGTGTGGATGATGATGGCAGCAACATTAACAGCTACCATGTGAGGAAACAAGTGGGAAAAAAAGAAAGAAATACAGGGGCCAATTTATAGTCTGTAATTGTTGAACTCGATGTTAAGTCCAGAAGGCTGTAAAGTGCCTAATAGAAAGATGAAGTGCTGTTCCTCAAGCTTACGTTGAGCTTCGTTGGAACAGTGTAAGAGGCCGAGGATGGAGAGATCAGTGTGGGAGTGGAGGGGAGAATTAAAGTGACAGGTGACCGAAAGCTCGGGGTCACGCTTGCGGACTGAACGGAGGTGTTCCGCAAAGCGGTCACCCAATCTGCGTTTGGTCTCCCCAATGTAGAGGAGACCGCATCGTGAGCAGCGAATACAGTATACTAAATTGTAAGAAGTACAAGTAAATCGCTGTTTCACCTGGAAGGAGTGTTTGGGGCCCTGGACAGTGGGAAGGGAGGAGGTAAAAGGGCAGGTGTTGCATCTCCTGCGTTTGCACGGGAAGGTGCTGGGCAAAGGGGAAGGGGTGTTGGGGGTGATAGAGGAGTGGACCAGGGTGTCGCGAAGGGAGCGGTCCCTTCGGAATGCTGAAAGTGGGGGGGTGGGGGAGGGGAAGATGTGTTTGGTGGTGGGATCACGCTGGAAGTGGTGGAAATGGCGGAGGATGATCCATTGAATGTGGAGGCTGGTGGGGTGAAAGGTGAGGACAAGGGAAACCCTATCGTGGTTCTGGGAGGGAGGGGAAGAGGTGAGAGCAGAAGTGCGGGAAATGGAACGGACACGGTCGAGGGCCATGTCAACCACAGTAGAGGGGAATTCTCGGTTGAGGAAAAAGGAAGAAATACCGGAAGCACTGGTATGGAAGGTGGCATCGTCAGAACAGATGCAGTGGAGACAGAGAAACTGGGAGAATGGAATAGAGTCCTTACAGGAAGCAGAGTGGGAGGAAGTGTAGTCCAGGTAGCTGTGGGAGTCAGTGGGCTTATAGTGGATGTTAGTCGAAAGCCTATCCCCAGAAATGGAGACAGAGAAGTCGAGGAAGGGAAGGGAAGAGTCGGAGATGGACCATGTGAAGGTGAGTGAAGAGTGGAAATTGGAAGCAAAGTGAATGAAATTATCTAGTTCAGGCGAGAGCAGGAAACGGCACCAATACAGTCATCAATGTACTGGAAAAAGAGGTGAGGGAGGGGACCTGAGTAGGACTAGAACAAAGAATGTTCCACATATCCCATGAAAAGGCAGGCATAGCTAGGGCCCATGTGGGTGCCCATGGCAACACCTTTAATTTGGAGGAAGGGAGTGGAGTCAAAGGAGAAGTTGTTCAATGTGAGAACAAGTTCAGCCAGGCGGAGGAGGGTGATGGTGGATGGGGACTGGCTGGGCCTCTGTTCAAGGAAGAAGTGGAGTGCCCTCAGGCCATGCTGGTGGGGGATGGAGGTGTAGAGGGATTGGATGTCCATAGTGAAAAGAAGACGGTTGGGGCTGGGAAACTGGAAACTGTTAAAGTGGTGGAGGGCATCAGAAGAGTCGCGGATGTAGGTGGGAAGGGACTGGACAAGGGGAGAAAAAATAGAGTCGAGATAGGAAGAAATCAGTTCTGTGGGGCAAGAACAGGCTGAAACAATGGGTCAACTGACGCCCTCCGCCTTGCACTATCATCCCTTTTGTCATTCAATCTCTCCTGCCTTCCATCCTATCACAGACCTTCCCTTTGTTCTTTCCTCCCCTCCTCCCTGCCCCTGCTTAAAAATCTCTCTCCCTAACCTTTTCCAGTTCTGACGAAGGGTTCGACCCGAAACGTTGACTCTGTTTCTCCTCTCCTCGATGCTGCCTGACCTGCTGAGTGTTTCCAGTGAATATATGACTCCTGTTTGCATGGATAATGTAAATAAAGCTGGCATCCGGTCCTTCAGTGCTGTATTAAACCAGCATTGATGTATCCTTTCCTCTGGCTCATCTCTTTCCATTTCTTTCTCTTTTTTTCCCCCTTTTCTTTGTTCCTTCTTTCTGTATTTCTTTCTCCACAGGATGTCTGGCTGTGAGATTCATGACACAAATCTCTCAGGATGAGGTAACAACCTCCGACCTCAGGTTTGCAACCACTCCACTCCCGCCAGAAACCAGCAGGGTCCTTCTTTAAATATGCAGATCGGGCTCCAATAACGTCTTTTGGATCAGATGTTAAACCAAGGCCCCGTCTGCCCTCTCAGGTGGACATAAAAGATCCTATGACACTATTTCAAAGAAGAGCAGGGGAGTTCATCTCTCAACCAACATCACTAGCGTCGGCGGGTGTTTCAGCGGCGGCAGTGGGCCTATAAAAGGCTCCAGAGACCAGGTAAGGCCTCAGAGCGTCGGCGGGTGTTTCAGCGGCGGCAGTGGGCCTATAAAAGGCTCCAGAGACCAGGTAAGGCCTCAGAGCGTCGGCGGGTGTTTCAGCGGCAACAGTGGGCCTGTAAAAGGCTCCAGAGACCAGGTAAGGCCTCAGAGCGTCGGCGGGAGTTTCAGCGGCGGCAGTGGGCCTGTAAAAGGCTCCAGAGACCAGGTAAGGCCTCAGAGCGTCGGCGGGTGTTTCAGCGGCGGCAGTGGGCCTATAAAAGGCTCCAGAGACCAGGTAAGGCCTCAGAGCGTCGGCGGGTGTTTCAGCGGCAACAGTGGGCCTGTAAAAGGCTCCAGAGACCAGGTAAGGCCTCAGAGCGTCGGCGGGTGTTTCAGCGGCGGCAGTGGGCCTATAAAAGGCTCCAGAGACCAGGTAAGGCCTCAGAGCGTCGGCGGGAGTTTCAGCGGCGGCAGTGGGCCTGTAAAAGGCTCTAGAGACCAGGTAAGGCCTCAGAGCGTCGGCGGGAGTTTCAGCGGCGGCAGTGGGCCTGTAAAAGGCTCCAGAGACCAGGTAAGGCCTCAGAGCGTCGGCGGGAGTTTCAGCGGCGGCAGTGGGCCTGTAAAAGGCTCCAGAGACCAGGTAAGGCCTCAGAGCGTCGGCGGGAGTTTCAGCGGCGGCAGTGGGCCTGTAAAAGGCTCCAGAGACCAGGTAAGGCGTACCAGTCTCCGAACTCGGAGGGAAAAATAATCGAAGTGTGACGTCACCAAAAAGCAGGTAGGTGATTGGTTGGTGAGTATTTCTCTCTTTTTAAGCTTAAATTCTGTGGTGTTAAATTTCTAGGGTCTCTGTGGTGTAGTGGGGACAGTTGGTAAATAAAGCGCCCTAGAGTATATCTGTAACTGGGGTATTGAATACATTTTTAATTTAACTAAAGGAGTAGGTCATGTCAGGTGAGATCAGCCCCGTGTTATGCTCCTCTTGCTCCATGTGGGAATTCAGGGACGCTGCCAGTGTCCCTGGGGACCATGTGTGCGAGAAATGCATCCAGCTGCAGCTACTTGTAGACCGCATTGTGGCGCTCGAGCTGCGGGTGGATGAGTTTTGGAGCATACGCGATGCTGAGAGGGTCGTGGATGACACGTTTAGCGAGTTGGTCACGCCGCAGGGTAGGGCTGCACAGGCAGAAGGGAAATGGGTGACCATCAGGCGGAGCGGCAGAGGCGGGCAGGAAGTACAGGGGACCCCTGCGGTCATCCCCCTTTCAAACAGGTATTTGGATACTATTGAGGGGGATGACTCACCAGGGGAGAGCGGCAGCAGCCAACTTCCTGGCACCAGGGTTGCTTCTGCTGCTCAGAAAGGGAGGAAAAAGAGTGGGAAAGCAATAGTGGTAGGGGATTCTATCGTAAGGGGAACAGATAGGCGTTTCTGTGGCAGTAAACGTGACTCCAGGATGGTTTGTTGCCTCCCTGGGGCCAGGGTCATGGATGTCACTGAGCGGCTACAGGGCATTCTTAAGGGGGAGGGTGAGCAGGCAGAGGTCGTGGTTCACATTGGGACCAACGACATAGGTAGGAAGGGGGATGAGGTCCTGCATCAAGAATTTAGGGAGCTAGGCAGCAGATTAAAGAGCAGGACCTCAAAGGTTGTAATCTCTGGATTACTCCCAGTGCCACGTGCTAGTGAGTATAGGAATAGGAGGATAGAACAGATGAATGCGTGGCTAAAGAGTTGGTGCAGGAGGGAGGGTTTTAGTTTCCTGGATCACTGGGCCTGCTTCTGGGGAAGGTGGGACTTGTACAAGTCGGACGGTTTGCACCTGAACCAGAGCGGGACAAATATCCTTGCGGGGAGGTTTGCTAGCACTGTTGGGGGGGGTTTAAACTAACTTGGCAGGGGGATGGGATACAGAGTGGAGCTACAATAGGGGGTGATGTACAGTCAAATATAGAGAAAAAAACAAGTCAGCTTGGAAGACAGGGCAAACATGTAAGAGCAAGGCTGGAAGGCATCTATTTTAATGCAAGGAGTCTAGCGAATAAGGTGGATGAACTGAAGGTGTTGATAAACACATGGGAGTATGATATTGTTGCTATCACGGAGACATGGTTGAGGGAGGGGCAAGACTGGCAGCTCAATATTCCGGGGTACAGAATCTTCAGGCGAGACAGAGGGGGAGGTATAAGAGGAGGGGGTGTCGCAATATTAATTAAGGAATCAATTACTGCCATAAGGAGGGATGATATATTAGCAGGTTCCTCCAATGAGGCTATATGGGTGGAGCTTAAAAAAAAAGGGGGCAAGCACTTTGCTGGGAGCGTACTATAGGCCCCCAAACAGTCAGGGGGAGATAGAGGAACAGATATGTAGGCAAATCTCAGAGAAATGTGCAAATAATAGGGTAATAATAATGGGGGATTTCAACTTCCCCAATATTAACTGGGATAGTCAGAGTGTGAAAGGCTTAGAGGGTTCAAAATTCTTAAAGTGCATCCAGGAGAGCTTTTTGAGCCAGCATGTAGAAAGTCCTACAAGGGAGGGGGCGGTACTGGACCTAATTCTAGGGAATGTGGCCGGCCAAGTGGAAGAAGTGCTAGTAGGTGAGCACTTTGGTGACAGTGACCATAATACGGTGAGATTTAAGGTGGTCATGGAAAAGGACAGGGATGGGCCGGAAATAAAGGTTCTAAATTGGGGGAAGGCCGATTTTAATAAGATAAGGCAGGATCTGGCCAAAATGGACTGGGATCAGCTGCTTGTAGGAAAATCCGCATCGGAGCAATGGGATTCTTTCAGAAGGGAGATTGAGATCATACAATGGCAGCATGTTCCCGTAAAGGTCAAGGGTGGTTCCAAAAACCCCAGGGAACCTTGGATGTCAGGGGATATACGAGAATGGATCAGGAAAAAAAGGAGGGCTTTTGGCAGATACAAAATGCTAAAGACGGAGGAAGCCCTAGAGGAGTACAAAAAGTGCAGGGGGATACTTAAAAAAGAAATTAGGAGATCAAGGAGGGGCCATGAAATAACACTGGCGAGCAAAATAAAGGAAAATCCTAAGATGTTTTATAAGTATATTAAGGGTAAGAGGATAACTAGGGAAAAAATAGGGCCCATTAGGGACAAAAGTGGCAATCTGTGTGTGGAGCCGGAAGATGTAGGTGGGGTTCTAAATGAATTTTTTGCATCTGTTTTCACTATGGAGAAGGACGATGCAGACATAAAATTAGGGCAGGGGGACTGTGATATACTCGAACATTTTAACAACGAGAGGGAGGAGGTATTGGCGGTTTTAGCAGGTCTAAAAATGGATAAATCCCCAGGTCCGGACGAAATGTATCCCAGGCTGCTGTGGGAGGCAAAGGAGGAGATTGCGGGGGCTCTAACACATATATTCAGAACCTCTCTGGCCACAGGGGATGTGCCAGAGAAACTGGAGAACTGCTAATGTAGTACCATTATTCAAGAAAGGGAGTAGGGAAAAACCGGGGAACTACAGGCCAGTGAGCCTAACATCAGTGGTAGGAAAATTATTGGAAAAAATTCTGAGGGACAAAATTAGTCTCCACTTGGAGAGGCAAAGATTAATCAGGGTTAGCCAACATGGCTTTGTCAAGGGAAGATCATGTCTGACTAATTTGATTGAATTTTTTGAGGGGGTGACTAGGTGTGTGGATGAGGGTAACGCAGTGGATGTGGTATACATGGATTTCAGTAAGGCCTTCGATAAAGTCCCGCACAGGAGACTGGTCAAGAAGGTAAGAGCCCATGGAATCCAGGGTGCCTTGGCACATTGGATACAAAACTGGCTCAGTGGCAGAAGGCAGAGGGTGATGGTCGAAGGTTGTTTTTGTGACTGGAAGCCTGTGGCCAGTGGGGTACCACAGGGATCGGTGCTGGGTCCCTTGCTGTTTGTGGTCTACATTAACGACTTGGATATGAATGTAAAAGGTATGATCAGTAAGTTCGCGGATGATACAAAAATTGGTAGGGTGGTAAATAGCGAGGAGGGTAGCCTCAGTCTGCAGGACGATATAGATGGGTTGGTCAGATGGGCGGAACAGTGGCAAATGGAATTTAATCCGGAAAAGTGCGAGGTGATGCACTTTGGAGGGACTAACAAGGCAAGGGAATACACAATGAATGGTAAGACCCTAGGCAAGACGGAGGGTCAGAGGGATCTTGGTGTGCAAGTACACAGATCCCTGAAGGCGGCGGAACAGGTGGATAAGGTGGTAAAAAAGGCATATGGGATACTTGCATTCATTAGCCGAGGCATAGAATATAAGAGCAAGGAGGTTATGATGGAGCTGTATAAAACACTGGTTAGGCCACATCTGGAATACTGTGTGCAGTTCTGGTCGCCACACTACAGGAAGGATGTGATAGCTTTGGAGAGGGTGCAGAGGAGATTCACCAGAATGTTACCCGGGCTGGAGTGCTTCAGCTATGAAGAGAGACTGGGCAGATTGGGTTTGTTTTCCTTGGAGCAGAGGAGGCTGAGGGGGGACATGATTGAGGTGTACAAAATTATGAGGGGCATAGATAGGATGGATACTAAGGAGCTTTTTCCCTTAGTAGAGGGGTCTATAACAAGGGGGCATAGATTCAAGGTAAAGGGCGGGAGGTTTAGAAGGGATTTGAGAAAGAACTTTTTCACCCAGAGGGTGGTTGGAGTCTGGAACTCACTGTCTGAAAGGGTTGTGGAGGCAGGAACCCTCACAACATTCAAGAAGTATTTGGATGAGCACTTGAAATGCCATAGCATACAAGGCTACGGACCAAATGCTGGAATATGGGATTAGATTAGACAGGGCTTGATGGCCGGCGCGGACACGATGGGCCGAAGGGCCTCTATCCGTGCTGTATAACTCTATGGCCCAAAAATTCGTGAGGAAGCCTTCGTGCGAGGGTAAGGCTTCCCCGCGATCTCTCACTGCGCGTTGGCTTTTTCAGTTCCAGCTCGCACGAACTTGATGTTCTGGACAGCTGCTGTGCTGGGCTTGCGTATCCCACAGGCGCAGTTAATTCGTGCGAGCTGTGGGATCACGTGACTCCGTTAGAGCCAATGGCAGCACACCATCTTCCATTCATAACTTTCACATAAGTGCTGTGAAAGCTATGAATACTATAGCCCCCCAAAAGAACAGCTAAACCTCAATTAAATTTAAAAAAAACCATCACATTAATAAAATAAGTATAGTTAAATAAATTAACCATTTTAAATAAAAAATTAAATTTTTGAAAAAATTTAAAATCTTTTAAAAAGTTATAAAAATAAACTTACCTGTCTTTAAAGTCTCTAAAAAAGATATACCTGTTAAAAAAAATTCAAAATAATACTTAATTCACTACTTACCTTGTTAAAAGTGGGTCTTACTCCTCCTTTTTTTATGTGTAAAATCTTCCATGGGAGCTGCACTCTGAGCTCTTTGCCTGGTGCTCTCCATTGTTCTTTCCAGCACATTTGATGTGCAAGTCTCTCCAGGCCGAGATTCAAGGCAGCAATGAACAGGATGTGGATGGAAAGCAAGATTAACCATCCCCTTTAAGAACTGGCCCGTGCCATTGTGTGTGTGTTCCATTGCTGACTGACATTACATGAGCTTCGCCAGCGCTCCGAGTTAGCGCCTCACTGCTCGGCCTTTGCGCCTTAAGAGAGGTGTGCAGCGCCTGATTTAGCGCTCCACTCACCTCCCGGGGCGGTAAAAGTGAAGTTTCCCGTCAGTGCCGATAATTAGCGCCAGGCGCTAATATTTGCGTCCGGATGATATTTGCGCCCCAAATGGGGCGCGACCTAATTTCTACCCCTATGACTAATACAGATTATCTGGTCATTATCACGTTGCTGTTTGTGGGAGCTTGTTGTGCGCAAATTGGCTGCTGCGTTTGCACAAAGCGAAATTTCACAACCAGCGTTGAGAGAAATGCCCAGATGAACTGTTTTAGTGATGTTGCAGCATTCCATCAGTGTCAGCCAAATTTATGCTGGAGTACAGATGCACCGGCCTCTGCAGCGCCCTCCAGTATTTTGGCCAAGTATCCATTCTTCATGTGTGAGCTGAGGGACCGAGTGTTGGTGCCTATTTAACTGTGGGAGGCATCACAACTAAACCCAACATGTCTTCAGCCAACATCCACACGCACCTTCGCTCGCCAGGATCAGTGGACAGTGACCAGAATTGAGTATCTGGCCGACTTTGTCTACCTAGCCCAGGAACACTGCAGCTAATTGAGGTGCCCCAACCAGCGGGCCTGGCTAAAATCAGCACAGCTCACTGATTGACCCTGAATACCTAAGTGACTGATGAGTGGGACTGTCTCTAGGTAGTGGAGTGGAGGCAAAACACTCTGGAATCATTCACCTTTTGAACCTACTCTGTATTGCTCTGTACACACTTCACAGGACATTTAATCTGAATTATCAGCAGAGCGCCATTCTCTGCTCTGTACTACCAATGCGACAAGCCAACACCATGAACTGAAGCCTTAAACTTAATCTGATGCCTTCTGAAAACCCAGTAAATTATAGGCCCTCCTCAAAGAATCTCAGCTCTTTATAAACTAAAGGGTACAATTCTAAAGGGGGTGCATGAACAGAGAGACCTGGGGGTATATGTGCACAAATCATTGAAGGTGGCAGGGTAGGTTGAGAAAGTGGTTAAGAAAGCATACGGGATCCTGGGCTTCATAAATAGAGGTCATGATGCGGAGATGCTGGTGTTGGACTGGGGTGGACAAAAATGAGAAGTCGCACAACACCAGGTTATAGTCCAACAGTTTTATTTGAAATTACGAGCTTTCGGAGCTCTGCTCCTTCGTCAGGTACAGTGAGGGAATACAAATCGATTACAAAGTATATATAGACAGAGAACAATGTGTCTGCAGAGATACAATCCGTCAGGGAGGCATTACATCAAAGACACAGCAGAGTACAGCTAAGACAATGAGGTGGGTCACAGGGGGTCCAACGTGTCAAATGCTGCAGTCTGCAGTTAAGCTTTTAACTTTTTTTTAAAAACTGGAAATCACACCTGTGAACCAGACAACGATGTCGAGTCACGTTCTATAGCGTCTTTGATGGAGATTCGTGTGTCCTACACGTAAGGACTACACAATAACATCAACAGGTTCCATCCCACCATCAAACTCACCATGGACTACTCCTCAGAATCAGGTTTCATTCTTGGACACACGAATCTCCATCAAAGACGGACACCTCAGCACTTCACTCTACCGCAAGCCCACGGACAACCTCACGATGCTCCACTTCTCCAGCTTCCACCCTAACCATGTTAAAGAAGCCATCCCCTATGGACAAGCCCTGCAAATACACAGGATCTGCTCAGACGAGGAGGAACGCGATGGACACCTACGGACGCTGAAAGACGCCCTCGTGGTCGCTGTTCTCCTGACAGCTGGGTAATTTGCTGCGAACGATGGTACTTTTGAGGTTAGGCGGCTGCTTGAAGGCGAGTAGTGGAGGCGTGGGGATGGCCTTAGCAAGGTGTTCGTCGTCATCGATGACATGTTGAAGGCTGCGAAGAACATGGCGTAGTTTCTCCGCTCCAGGGAAGTACTGGACGACGTAGGGTACTCTGTTGGTTGTGTCCCGTGTTCGCCTTCTGAGGAGGTCTATGCGATTTTTCGCTGTGGCCCGTCGGAACTGTCGATCGACGAGTCGAGCGTCATATCCCGTTCTTACGAGGGCGTCTTTCAGTGTCCGTAGGTGTCCATCGCGTTCCTCCTCGTCTGAGCAGATCCGGTGTGATTTCCAGTTTTTAAAAAAAAGTTAAAAGCTTAACTGCAGACTGCAGCATTTGACACGTTGGACCCCCTGTGACCCACCTCATTGTCTTAGCTGTACTCTGCTGTGTCTTTGATGTAATGCCTCCCTGATGGATTGTATCTCTGCAGACACATTGTTCTCTGTCTATCTATACTTTGTAATCGATTTGTATTCCCTCACTGTACCTGACGAAGGAGCAGAGCCCCGAAAGCTCGTAATTTCAAATAAAACTGTTGGGGGGAAAAATTCAGCTGCTTGTGCCTCCCGTTAGCGCCTTAAGAGGGCGCTAATGGGGCGTAAAGCAGCTAACGCCCGGGCGCAGCGCCGCCCACGCCTCCCGAAAAATTTAGTGGGAGGTTAGCGGCGGCGGCAGCCGGTAGCGCCCTGTGGCGCTGCGCCGCCGGCGATGACGTCATCGCCGTGCGCAGCACCCCGCTCGCGCCCCGGCCGTGATCTTCAGTCGCGCCCCCTGATTTACCGCCAGACGCTATGTCCGACGGGTTCAGGGAGGCGTACGTGCGGCCGGGGCGGCGATATTTAAAGGGGAGGTGGCAGGCGGCCATTTTTGTTGCTGGCCGCCTGCCAGCACCTGCCCCCGTTGCTGTCCCCGGCCCCCGTGAAGCCCCCCCACCGTGAAGTGCCGGCTGCGCTCCAAGAGCCCGGCACTTCTCTTGAGTGCCGGGCTCTTTTGCCGGCACTCCCGATCCCTGGGGGCCCAGCTGGGCCCCGGTTCGCACTGCGCAGGGTCCCTCCCCTTTAAGAAGGGGAGGAAGGCCTGCAATACCGCGGCGCGACGTGCCGCAGCGCGTGGCGCTGCGGCACGTAGCGCCAGGATATTCACTCGCAGCGCCCCAAGAGGGATGCGGGGTGCTTCCAGTGGCGCCCCGCTTCCCTCTTGGGGCGCAACCACTGAAGTTCCGGCGCGGGGCCGCTAATTTTTTCGGGGCGCTAAAAGTCGCGCCCCGGCGAGGTTAGCGCCCCAAATGGGGCGCGACTCAATTTTTACCCCTTGGACTATAACCTGGTGTTGTGCGACTTCTCATTTTCATAAACAGAGGCATAGAGTACAAAAGCAAGGAAGTTATGATGAACTTTTATAAAACGCTGGTCCGGCCTCAACTGGAGTATTGTGTCCAATTCTGGGCACTGCACTTTAGGCCTTAGAGAGGGTGCAGAAAAGATTTACGAGAATGATTCCAGGGATGAGGGACTTCAGTTATGTGGATAGACTGGAGAAGCTGGGGTTGTTCTCTTTAGAGCAGAGAAGGTTGAGAAGAGATTTGATTGAGGTGTTCAAAATCATGAGAGATCTAGACAGAGTAGATAGAGAGAAACTGTTCCATTGGCGGAAGGGTTGAGAACCCGAGGACACAGATTTGAGGTGATTGGCAGAAGAACCAAAGGCGACACAAGGAAAAACTCTTTTACGCAGCGAGTGGTTAGGATCTGGAATGCACTGCCTGAAACGATGGTGGAGGCAGACTCAACTGTGGCTTTCAAAAGGGAATTGGATAAGTACCTGAAGGAAATTTTTTTGCAGGGCTACAGGGAAAGGGCGGGGGAGTGGGACTAGCTGAAGTGCTCTTGTTTACTGTACCATTTAGGTGAATAACTTGCCTGAACCTTACTATACCGTGCCTTGGGCTGCACTTGTCTAACTTTAGAGTCCATTGCTTGTTAGTTTTTATTGAAAGAAAGAAAGGACTTGTATTTATATAGCGCCTTTCACGACCTCAGGACATCAGCAACACGGTGGCATAGTGGTTAGCACTGGTGCCTCACAGTGCCAGGGACCCGGGTTCGAATCTGACCTCGGGTGACTGTCTGTGTGGAGTTTGCACATTCTCCCCGTGTCTGCGTGGGTTTCCTCCGGGTGCTCCGGTTTCCTCCCACAGTCCAAAAATGTGCGGGTTAGGTTGATTTGGCTATGATAAATTGACCCTTAGTGTTAGGGGGGGATTAAATATGTGGGGTTATGGGGATAGGATGGGATATGTTAGGGGGAATTAAATACGGGGGTAGGGTGGGATATGTGTACTGTGGGGATTAAAGCAGGGACAGGGTACTGGACTTGGATGATCAGCCATGATCGTATTGAATGGTGGAGCAGGCTCGACGGGCCGAATGGCCTGCTCCTAGATTCTATGTTTCTATCCTAAAGCGCTTTACAGCCAATGAAGTACTTTTGTTGTAATATAGGAAATGCGGAAGCCAATTTGCGCACAGCAAGTTCCCACAAACAACAATGAGATCATAACCAGATCATCTGTTTTACTGATGTTGGTTGAGGGCTAAATATTGGCCAGGACCCCGGGGAGAACTCCCCTGCTCTTCCTTAAATAATGGCCATGAGATCTTTTACATCCTCCTGAGAGAGCAGACAGGGCCTCGGTTTAACATTTCATCCAAAAGACGGCACCTCTGAAGTGCAGCACTCCCTCAGTACTGCACTGGGAGTATCAGCCTGGATTATGGGCTCAAGTCTCCGGAGTGGTGTCCATGTAGGCATTCTTAACCCTTGAACCTTGATTGAGAAATGTCAGGTGAAGTGCCAAGGCCCACAGTGCAGGATTGTAGGAGAGAAGGTGAAGTGAATTACTGAGTTGTGGCCAGGTGGTGTCGAGCTCAGATTTAAAGGCCCTTAGATTTTGGGAGTAAGGAATGACTGAAGGAGGTGAAGTCTTCCAAAGTTCAAGGTCCTGGAAAGGAATGAGTTAGAGTGAGAGAAGGGTCAATTGGAACTTAAACAAATATTTTGTGTCAGTCTTCACAGTGGAAGACACAAAGAACATAGAAGACATTGTGGGGAACCAAGGGGTAAAAATTCAGTTGGTTGCGCCTCCCGTTAGCGCCTTAAGAGGGCGCTAATGGGGCGCAAAGCCGCTAACGCCCGGGCGCAGCGATGTTTGCGCCGCTCGGGAACTTAACTAGAGATTGTGCGGCGGCGCTAAAACTTACCGCTGCGACCACCTGCGCGCGCAGATTGTGACGTCATTCCATGGTGCAACGCCCTTGTGGCGCCCCGGAGCGGAAATTGAGTGGCGCCCCCTGCCTTACCGCCTGGCGCATCCAACGACCGGAAGACTGGAACGCTATCAATCGCTGTGGGGCTGGGGGGGGGGGCGCTATTTAAAGGGGGCCTCTTCCTGTCTTTTTCTGTGGTCGACATTTTTGCACCACTCGTTCTGAGAGAGAGAGAGAGATTCAGAGAGAGAGAAAGAGAGACTTCTACATCGACTCAACGCTTTGTGAGGTAGTTTTGCCTATTGATCCTAACTTCGCTGGTACTTTAGTTGCTGTCCTTCATTACTTTGCTTGCAAAGAGAATATGGGGGCTGCACTGATTGGGGGCGTCGTCCTGCTCCAGCTGAATCGGAGGATACAGAGACGCAGAGAGAGAGTGGCAATGATGGCCAGACGGAGGAAGGCCAACAGGCGTATGTACAGGAGAGCTTACCCTCCCAGGGTATATCGTGAACAGCTCTCCTACATCCATATGTCTGAGGAGCTGTGTTTGCGAAGGCTGCGATTCAGCAAGGAGGTGGTCACTGAGCTCTGCCACCTGCTGCAGCCAGATCTGCAGCCTCAACTGAGGTCCAGGACGTCTCTGTCGGTGGCAGTGAAGGTCACAGTGGCTCTCAACTTTTACGCTACTGGCTCATTTCAAGCTGCTGCTGGGGACCGCGGCAATATCTCCCAGTTCGCGGTGCATTGCTGCATCCGGCAGGTCACAAATGCCCCCTTTAAAAGGAGACGAGAGTTCATCTCTTTCCCCATGACCCCAGACAAGCAGCGTGACCGCGCTCTGGGCTTTGCGAGGGTAGCGGGCTTCCCCATGGTGCAGGGCGCCATTGACTGCACGCATGTGGCTTTGCGTGCTCCGCATGAGAATGCCGAGGAATTCCGGAACAGAAAGGGGTTCCATTCCTTGAATGTTCAGTTGGTCTGTGACCACAGACAGCTGATACTCGCTGTCAATGCCCACTATCCTGGCAGCTGCCACGATGCTTTTATCCTGCGCCAGACTACTGTGGCAGAACTTTTCGAGGCACCGCATCAGCCAGTTGGTTGGCTTCTCGGGGACAAGGGGTATGCATTGAGCACCTGGCTGATGACACCGCTCCGTACGCCCAACACCCCTGCTGAGCTGCGGTACAATGAGAGCCATCAAGCTACCAGGAACATAATTGAGCGCACAATCGGCGTGCTGAAGCAACGGTTCCGCTGTCTCGACCATTCTGGAGGAGCCCTGCAGTACTCGCCTGAGCGAGTATCGAACTTCGTAGTCGTGTGCTGCATGTTGCATAACATGGCAATCCTCAGGACCCAGCCAATGCCACCAGGCCTTGGAGCACCACCAGAGGAGGAGGAGGAAGAGGAGGAAGAGGACGAGGAGGATGATCATCAGCAGCACCAAGGCGGGAGGGCGGCCCACAATGGTCAAACTGCAAGGGCCGTCCGTCAACGGCTAATAGCAAGCCGCTTCTAGGGCCCCTGCCATTGCTAACAACATTAATGAACCCAGCACGCAACCCCTAAGCCGGCCAAGGCACCAATAATTCCAACCACCAACCATGTATATTTTGAATACAGAAACTTATTTATTTTACAAACTCTGTGTGTGTCAATTCCTCATGACAAACTCATAGAAATAAACACAAAAAAACAGTCAATAACATAACTGGTTCTCACAACCTGGAGATAATGTCCAAAACACTAAACAAAAGTTGGACCATGAACCTCGACCTTTAATAAAAAAATGACCAGCATTTTGTCACACCTCCTACTTTTTGCCCTTCGAGGGTGATCTCCTTCCCTTGCGCACTTCCCCCCTTCTAACCCTACTGCTCCTCCGTAATGGGACCTCAGTGGCTGCAGCAAGGCTGGTGGAAGGCTGCTGCTCGTCAGACCCTGACACTGCAGATGCCCCTGAAGGACGGCCTCGACCAGTTCTGGGCCTGGAGGGCCCGGCTGCAGACTGCACCAACTCTGCATGGGCGGCAGCAGTCTGTCCTACAGGCGGTGGCAAGTGCAGTGGAGAAGTGACAGTGTTGGCAGCAGGAATGCTGTCATCGTGAGAGAGGACAGCAACTCCCTGCTCGCCCGACACACTGGCACTCCCACGGGGCAGCACTTCAGCATCCGGAGCAATCTGCTGGAGAACAGATTGCTGGCCTGCTGCGGCGCGGTGACAGCCCCGAGGACATGTGCACGAACCATCGAGGTTGGCAGCAGTCTGTGCTCGCGTGGCCTCAATCTGAGTCTGTATGAGAGCAGTCAGAGATGGGATCACGGCAGCCAGTGACTGAATTGCAGCACTAAGCGTTAGTGTGGCATCCGCCTGTGCTACAGCGAAGTGCTCCACACTCCTTGCCAGTGACTCAATGCATTCGGGCACCCTTCCCACTGCACCCATGAGCTCAGTGTGCATACCCACCGCCTGGGTGTTCATTTCTGCGATCAGCCGCTCCTCCTCTGCGTCCATTGCAGTAGGAGTGTCTGGCATACTCTCCCTCTGGGGAGAAGGCCCCCGTTCTTCCCTACCCCCCCCATGGCGTTGCTGCAGCCCGCTGGGTCCTGGAGCTTCACCCTCATCAGACCCTTCCCCCCTGCTCCCCTCCAGGGAAGGCGTGTTCCCAGTGTGGGCATGGGCTTCCTCGGGAGAGGGTGGCACTGATGCTCCGGCTTCCTCTTCCTCCTCGGCTGCAGCATCACTCCCAGTGGCAGCTTCAGGGCCCGTCTCCTCAGCTGGTGAATCACCATCTGAAAGCAGGGAGGTACAAGAGTGGCTTTAGCGTGAGGACAGGGTGGCAGTAAGGGAGGAATAAGTGCAGCGAGTTAGCAAGTTGGATTGAAAGTGTCAAAGGCTGGTGTTGTGAGGGACAAGTGGAAGGACAGAGGACAAAAAGGTGATGACCTTACCATTGCTGTCCAGAACGGGGTCGGCGTCTCCAGTGGCGACAGGGACCGATCACCCGGCTTGCCACAATCCTGTGGACGCGCTCCTCCAGATCGCTGAGGGGTTGCAGCTGAGGCCGCCCTCCACCTGTCCGTTGCTGCTGTCTCCGATTATGCGCCAGCTTGGCCTGTAAGAAAAAGGACAGCATCTGAGTAAATATACAGCCATGGTCTTGCCTGATGTGCCTCCCATAGGTGAATAGCCCTTACTGTATACAGCCATGGTCTTGCCTGATGTGCCTCCCATAGGTGAATAGCCCTTACTGTATACAGCCATGGTCTTGCCTGATGTGCCTCCCATAGGTGAATAGCCCTTACTGTATGGAAAGTGTGGAATGTGTGTGTGTGTTTCATGAAAGGGCCATAGGTGTTGGATGAGTGTTGTGCATTGGGGTTTTAAGACCCTCTGGCCATAGAGTGAGGTTGAGATGGAGGGATGGAGAGGTATTGAGAAAAAGCCACTCACCCTGACGACCCGAGTGAGGTCGTTGAACTTTTTGCGGCATTGAGTATGGGTCCTGGGCACCATGCTCCTGGAGGAGACGCTCTGAGCCACCTCCCTCCACACTCTTCTGAACTCGCGTGGCAAAGGCCTCCTGCCACTCTCAGGGAACAGCATACATCTTCTGCGCTCCACCGCGCCAACCAGAGCATCCAAGGCCCGCTCGGTGAAGCGATGAGCGCGTTCTCTCACCCTCTCCATCCTTTGCAGCAAAATGGATTCACAGGTCTCTCCAGGCCGAGATTCAAGGCTGCAATGAGCAGGGTGTGGCTGGGGAGCAAGTTGGCCCCCCCCGCTTTAAGAAGTGGCCGGCGCCAGTGTGTCTGTGTTCCCTCGCTAACTGGCAGCAGCTGCGCTGCGCTCGCGCGCTGAGTTAGCGCCTCACTGCTCGGCCTTTGCGCCTTAAGACAGGTGTGCAGTGCCTGATTTAGCGCTCCACTCACCTCCCGGGGCGGTAAAAGTGAAGTTTCCAGTCAGTGCCGATAATTAGCGCCAGGCGCTAATATTTGCGTCCAGACGATATTTGCGCCCCAAACGGGCCGCGACCTAATTTTTCCCCCCAAGGGTCTAATGAAAATGAGGAACTTAAAGTAATTAATATTAGTAAAGGAAAAGTACTGGAGAAATTAATGGGACTAAAAGCCAACAAATCCCCTGGACCTAATGGCCTACATCCTAGATTTTTAAAAGAGGTGGCTATAGAGATAGTGGATGCATTGGTTTTGATCATCCAGAATTTCCTACATTCTAGAACGGTCCCTGTGGATTGGAAGGTAGCAAATGTAACCCCGCTATTCAAGAAAGCAGGGAGAGAGAAAACAGGGAACTACAGACCAGTTAGCCTGACATCAGTTGTAGGGAAAATGCTAGAATCTATTATTAAGGCCCTGGTAACAGGGCACTTGGAAAATCACAATATGAAGACAAACACGGTGGCCGCGATTTTATCGGCACTGAGCGGGTGGGTTTGGAGGTGGGTCAAGGGTTAAAATTATTTTGATTGACGGCGGGTTGCGATCCCGCCATCAACCCGCCTCCGCGCCACTTTGCCAAATGCCGGCTCTGGGAGTCCTGATCGGTCCCGCCACCAAACGGCGCGAGAGGCCCTTAAGGCAGTTAACAGCTTGTTAACTGCATGGATAAGTCTATTTTAACAGCGGTTTTCGATTTTTGCACATTTTCTGCGTGTTCCACGCCGTTCCCAAACCACACCAGCTGATTGTGCCGGGTTCACCAAGTGCCTGACTTCTTGACAGCTGCAGCTCCAGCATAAAAACGGACCTCTAACATGGCTCACTTACAGATGACAGAACTTTGTTTTTTCAGGTCTTGGAAAAGTTTTTGCAGGTCTACTGATCTTGTAAGTGGTGAAGCTGAGATCCATCTCCACTGTGACCTCCTGGGAAAACCCTCTCCCCACATTGACTGAGCGCTTATAACTTCTAGTTCTCAACTGACATATCTACCAGCAGCATGGGGACCATTTATACCCTGTCATCCTGGTCCTCCGATTCGGAGGAAGTGCAGCCGTGGCAGCAGCAGAACCAGGCACAACAGCAGCAGCAACAACAGGAACGCCAACCTCCTCCTCACCCACCTGATGCTGCACAGGACAGCGGGTGTCAGCACAGGCCTGCACGTCGCCGCAGGAGATACCCCCAACACAGGGTTTACAGGCCGAGGATGAGTTCCTCAACATGACTGAGCAGCAGTGCCAAAGAGGCTGAGACTTTCGCGAGAGGTAGTCGCTGACATCTGCGCAATGCTGCACCAACACCTGGAGCCCAGAGGAGCGGGTGGACACCCCTTAGCAGTGGCTGTCAAAGTCACCACCGCCTTCAATTTTTTTGCTTCAGGGTCCTTCCAGGGCTCATCAGCAGACATCAGCAGCATCTCTCAGTCGTCCGTACACACTTGCATCACGCAGGTTACCGATGCCCTCTTTGCAAAGGCGCACAATTACATCCACTTCTCCACAGATGAAGCAAGTGTAACCACGTGTGCGGTTGGCTTTGCAAAGCTGGCAGGCTTGCCAAGGGTGCAGGGCGTCGTAGACTGCACACATGAGGCCATTAGGGCACCCCATCACAACCCAGCTGTATTTGTCAACTGCAAGGGCTTCCACTCCCTTAACGTCCAGCTGGTGTGTAACCGCAGGAAGAACATTATGCATGTTTGTGCAAAGTACCCTGGCAGTTGCCATGACTCGTTCATCCTGCGGCAGTCTACTGTGCCTCCGCTCTTCAATCTGCCAACCCAACTTTCCGGATGGCTACTTGGAGACAAGGGCTATCCCCTGAAGACGTGGCTAATGATGCCGTTGGGGAGGCCATCAAACGAAGCTGAGGAGTGCTACAATGCCAGCCACATTTCCACCAGAGCCATCATCGAGCAAACCATTGGCTTGCTCAAAATGCGATTCAGATGCCTTGACAGGTCAGGTGGAGCTCTACAGTACTCAGCAGCCAGGGTCTCCAGAATCATCGTGGTCTGCTGTGCACTGCACAACATCGCAAAGCATCATGGCTTGCAGCTGCCTGAGGAACAAATGACTCAGCGCATAGCCTCCTCAGATTAGGAGGAGGAGGAGGAGGAGGAAGACCTTGTGGAGGCGGATGAGCCAGCTCCAGCAGCACGCGAGCACATTGCTGCCCGTGATGCAAGGGATGCACTAATCTTTGCCAGATTCGCTTAGGTAGATGAATCAAGCACATGTGGCTGGCACCTTCTTATCACACTATACACAATGTACAAGAACCTGTGGGTTCCTATCACTCTCACCACCATCATTACAAATGCAAGTCGCCCTGAGCCCTCAATGTGCACCTTCCATTTCCCAGAACACATAAGCCAGAACTTCAACTGTTTGCCATCACTTTTGTTTAATACATACACAAAAGGATGACAATGGCAAATATTAAAAACAACAAAAGACAACAGATCAGAACACCCAAGTTGACTACCCTTGTGACTAATTGTGCTTTATCTTCCTCTTACGCGTGCTTCTACGTGGTGCTTCCCCCGTGGCTTCAGCAGATGTGGAGGCACCTTGCTCACTTTCATGCTGCTCCTGCTTCAACTTCTTTGGCGGGCGTCCTTTGGGTTTTGCGAGCCTGTGAGGGCTCGGCAACAGTCTGCTACTCCTGCGGCTATGCAGGGGCTGAGACGCCAATCTCAGTTGGGTGAGGACTCTGGTGGGGCTCTAACCAAGGGCTCCGCAGTGGCATGGCAGTGTGAGCGCTTGGAGAGGAGCCCACACTTTCTTGTTGCATGCCACCAACATCCCTCTCATGGGTCAGCCCCACTTCAGACCTAGCAAGTGGCTGGACAGCACATTGCTGCACATCAGGGGGGCCATGAGGACCCGTATCTGCACTGGCAGTCCTCCCCAAAAGGACTTCCATGAAGCTCTGGTTTCTCTGCTCAATAGCTGCCCATCGCTCCTCCAGAGATGTCAATCTATTCTGAACATTCACCATGTTTTCCTGACTCTGGCGACTTATTTCCTCCATGAACGTAGCCAGCCTTTCCACAGAGGTTGCCGTCCTTTCCGTGGTGGTGCGTTCATGCGCCATTGCCTCCACAAAGGCACTGCTCATGTTAGACATGGACTCCTCCATCCTCTCCACACTCGCAGTAACCCTGGATGCAAAACCTGCCAGAGACTCCTGCACTTGTTCCTGGAGTTCCAGCACTGCTCTCTTTCAGGATGGCCCCATAGGCACAGGGTCCACATGCAGCTGAGCAGAGCTGGGAGCGCCCTGCGGCCTCCGACGAGGACTCTCCACTATAACAACAGAAAACGCTGGAAAAACTCAGCAGGCCAGGCAGCATCCGTGGAGAGAGAAACAGAGTTAACTCTCCACTGCTGTCCCTGTCTCCACCATCTGCTGATGCTCACTTGTGAGCTGTGATACACCAGGTGACAACACTACTCTATGTCGCGACGGTCCCACCGAGGTGTGCATTTCTGCGCTGGTGCTGGGTGCGCTTAATTCTGCTGACACTGTGCCCTCAGAGGTTGCAGCTTCCTCTGAGGAGTCTTCAGGCTCTTCCTCCTGGACAGTGGGGATGGGGGCTCTCAATGGTCCTGTGGGGGAGTAAAGGCATGAGTTAGACATGTGATATTAACGTAGCATGCACATCGAATTGTGCAGATGATCATAAGTCAATCTGTATGAGCATCAGATGCCATATCAGTCACTCATGCAATGTAAATGAGAGAGATGCAAATCTATTCTGTCACCAGCTTGATCTGCTGCGCCCGTCTGACCGTCCCCCACTTCCAGATCCTCATCACCTCCGATGATTTTGAGTGCAGCCTCCTCAGCATTGGTCATATGGGCAATGGAAGGTGGCCCTCCTCCTGTCCTAGCCCTCTCCCTCTTATTGTGGGCTCTCTTTTCCTGCAATGAGGGACACAAGTGGAGTTTGAGTGAGAATGATGGAGTGAGTGTAGAGAATCCATAGCATAGATGCTTAGAAGGAGACAAAGATGGAGTGAGGTGCCAATATCAAGGACCCTCCCTGAACATTGTTAGTTGTTGGCATTGCATAACAGTGATAGCGAGTGTGAGGGCAGCATAGTCGAATAGTGAAGTGATTCTGTACATAGAGAGAGAGGGATGGTTAAGGGTGCAAGGGAGTAAGGGTAAAGTGGAATGTGCAGGAGTAGGTTGACAATGCAGAGTGCTGGTGATGAGAGGAGATGGGGAGCAGATTAAGGGTAAGTGTGATGTTATACTCACTTTTCCTGAGCGTACCAGGTCATTTAACCTTTTCCTGCACTGGACCCAGGAGCGAGCACACAATGATCTGGAGCTGACCTCCTCAGTAATTTGCAGCCAGGCTGCTTTGCTTTGCTGAGGAGGCTTCCTCCGTCCAGAGGATGGGAATAGTACCTCCTTGCGTCCTCTCACTCCATCCACAAGAGCATGGAGGGAGTCATCATCAAAGCGGGGAGAGGTCTTGGACCTTGCAGCATTCATGGGAACAGTTGCCAACACGAAAACCAACATAAAAGGATAAGAATGAAACAAGGCTGCATGGGCCCCTTAAATGCAGCTGGCTGACAGACAACTGCAGAGGTGAGCAGCAGACGCGAAACCACTAATTGGGCCGGGTAGCGCGCCGCAGGAATTCAATAGGGCAATTAAGTTAAACTTTCAATTCTGACCGGCTGAAAGCGGCGGCGGGACCGGAACCCGCCGACCACCTGACCCGCACCCAACCCGCCGCCAATGATAAAATCACGGCCAAAGTATTTGTTTAATTTCTCAGCCATTTCCTTATGCCCCATTATAATTTCTCCTGTCTCAGCCTGTAAGGGACCCACATTTACTTTCGCTAATCTTTTCCTTTTTACATACCTATAGAAGCTTTTACAATCTGTTTTTATGTCTCTCGCTAGTTTACTCTCATTCTATTTTCCCTTTCTTTATCAATTTCTTGGTCTTCCTTTGCTGAATTATAAAATCCTCCCAATCCTCAGGCTTACTACTCTTTTTGGCAGCATTATAAGCCTCTTCCTTTGATCTAATACTATCTTTAACTTCTCTTGTTAGCCACGGTTGGATCACTTTTCCTGTGGGGTTTTTGTGCTTTAAAGGAATGTATATTTGTTGTAAATTATGTATTAATTCTTTAAATGCTAGCCATTGCTCGTCCACTGTCATACCTTTTAATGTAGTTTCCCAATCTACCTTAGCCAACTCACCCCTCATACCTACGTAGTTTGATTTGTTTAGATTGAAGACCCTAGTTTCGGATTTAACTGAGTCACTTTCAAATTCAATATAAAATTCTTTCATATTATGGTCACTCTTCCCTAATGGCCCCTTTACTACAAGGTTATTAATTAACCCTATCTCGTTGCACAATACTAGATCTAAAATAGCCTGTTCCCTAGTTGGTTCCTCATCATACTGATCCAGAAAACTATCTTGTATACATTCCATGAATTTGTCCTCCACACTATTACTGCAAATTTGGTTTGCTCAGTCTATATGTAGATTAAAGTCCCCCATGATCACTGTATTACCCTTGTTACATGCGCCTCTAATTTCTTGATTTATACTCTGCCCTACATTACAACTACTGTTTGGGGGCCTATAAACAACTCCTACCAATGTTTTTTGCCCCTTGCTGTTTCTTAGCTCCACCCAAACTGATTCTACTTCTTAATTTTCAGAGCTAAGATCCTTTCTCTCTACTGTCTTTATCCCATCCTTTATTATCAGGGCTACCCCTCCTCCTTTTCCATTTTGCCTATCCCTTCTAAAAGTTATGTATCCTGGAATATTTAGTTCCCAACCTTGGCCACTTTGCAACCACGTCTCCGTTATGGCTATTAGATCAAACCTGTTAATTTCTATCTGCGCTATTAATTCATCTACAGTATTTTGTTGTGAATGCTTTGCGCATTCAGATATAGTGCCTTTAGCTTTGACTTATTTCTCTTTTTCCCTGATGTCACCTTAGTCACTGATGCCTTATAACCTTTGTTACTCTTTCTGTCTCTTCCTGACCCACTCTGCTTATTTTTACCCAAAACTCTACTCTGTTCTAGAGCCTTGACATTTCTCTCGCTGCTTTTAAATTTACTCTTTCCTGAATCCTCCTGCCCCCCCTTCATTAGTTTAAAGCTCACGGAGAGCAGCTGGCACCCCGCGGGGGGGGCTTCATGGGGGCTGGGGACAGCAGCTGGGGCAGGTGCTGGCAGGCGGCCAGCAACAAAAATGGCCACCCGCCACCTCCCCTTTAACTAGCGCCGTCCCGGCCTGCAGGTAGGCCCCCCTGACCCCGTCGGACATAGTATCCGGTGGTAAATCAGGGGGCACTACTGAAGATCGCGGCCGGGGCGCAAGCGGGGCGCTGCGCATGGTGATGATGTCATCGCCGACGGTGCAGCGCTACGGGGCCGCTAACGGTTACTGCCAGCGCTAACCTCCCGCTGAATTTTGCGGGAGGCATTGGCGGTGCCGCGCCCGGGCGCTGGTTGCTTTGCGCAAAGCAACCGAATTTTTCCCCCTTGGACTCTAGGGGAGTCAAGGGATATGGAGATCGGGTGGGAAAGTGGAGTTGAAGTCGAAAATCAGCCATGAACTTATTGAATGGCAGGGCAGGGTCGAGGGGCCGTATGGCCTACTCCTGCTCCTAATTCTTATGTTGTTATGTTCTTATGTCAACAGTATACACAGTTATCATACTCCTTATATATTCTTAATTACACACTTGTATAATATTTTCTTCACATATCACGTATAATCTTTGGAATTCTCTACCCCAGAGGGCTGTGGATGCTGAGTCGTTGGGTATATTCAAGGCTGAGATTGATAGATTTTTGGACTCCAGGGGAATCAAGGGACATGTAGATCAGGCGGGAAAGTGTAGTTGTGGTTGAAGATCAGCCATGATCTTATTGAATGGCGGAGCAGGCTTGAGGGGCCGTATGGCCTACTCCTGCTCTATTTCTTATGTCCTTATGTTCCTAGTTACACACTTGTTGAATACTTTATTTACATATTGTTAGTTACACACTTGTATAATATTTTAAATATTCCCTTAGTGGCGTTAATGATGTTGAAATTTCCCTTAACACCTGGATAATTATTTTGCCTTTGCCAACTGAGTAAAATTGTGGCGTTGCAAAGTTTGTAAGTATTGTAAATGCTGACTCCTAATGCTTGTTGCCAGCCTATCAATGGTGGGATTATTTTTTTATAACCAGTATGCTGCTCAGTTGGCAGTCCTCAGGTTTTTTGGGTTAATGACGATTTTCGAACTGCGTTTTAATGCCAATGTTGCCATCGTGAAGATGGTTAATGATAATATAAGATCACCAGGGACTGGAGGCCTCAACCAAACACATTCAAATTCTACATCTCAACATTATTTCAAGAAGGTACGGGAACTGCTGAAGGGACAGAAAGCAGAGAGTAGTGGTGAACGGTTGTTTGACTGGAGGGAAGTATACAGTGGTGTTGCCCAGGGGTCGATATTCAGACCACTGCTCTTTTTGATATATATCAATGACCTAGACATAATTTCAAAGTTTGAAGATGACACAAATCTTAGAAATATGAGGAGGATCATAACAGACTTCAGGAGGAAATAGACAGACTGGTGAAATGTGCAGATACACGACAGATGAAAGTTTTAATCCAGAGAAGTGTGAAGTGATTCATTTTGGAAGGTCGATGAAGCGGGGCAATATAAGCTAAATGGTACAATGTTAAAGGGGGTGCCGGAACAGAGAGACCTGGGCGATCACATACATACATCTTTGAATGTGGCAGGGCACGTTGAGAAGGCTGTTAAAAAAAGAATATTGGATCCTGGGCTTTAAAAATAGAGGAATAGGCTCTGATATTTACTTGGGGCCGTGAAGTGAGCGGGGTGAGGGATACCCAGACATCCTGCTGAAATTAACTGCAGGACGTCTTTTAAATTTTCTCAACAGGTTTCCTGCCCGACAGCTATCCAGATTGACAGGCTGATTGACAGGCTGGCTGCTTGTCGGGTGGGAAAGCAGCTGGGGAGCAGATTTCAGGTAAGTATGAGATCATGGGGGAAGTGCTGGTGGTAGATTGCAGGGGGAGTCGAAGATCACGGTGGGGTGAGAGAGATCGTGGGGGGAGTCGGATATCGCGGGGCTGAATCGGAGATTGCGGGGGGAGTCAGAGATTGCACGGGGAGTGGGTGATCGTGTGGGGTGGGGGAGATCGCGGGGGGGTGGGGAGATTGCGCAGGGTAGGGGATATCATGGGGGGGAGTGGGAGATCGCGGGGGGAGTGGGAGATCGTGGGGGAGTGGGAGATCGCAGGGGGTGTGAGAGATCACGGGGGTGCGGGAGATCACGGGGGTGCGGGAGATTGCGGGGGCAGTGAGATATCACGGGGGTGGGGGAGTCCACGGGGGGAGTGAGAGATCGCACGTACTTTTTAATATCCCACCCAATCGAATACCACTCTTCTGCGATCTCCTCATGCCTTTTAATATCTGACCCAATCTAATACTACACGTCTACTGACTCACTGGGGAGTGGGAGATCGCAGGGGAGTGGGAGATCGCGGTGGAGGGGTGGGAGATCGCAGGTGAAGTGGGAGATCGCAGGGGGTGGGGGAGATCTAGGGGAGTGGGAGATCGCAGGGGAGTGGGAGATTGCAGGGGAGTGGGAGATCGCAGGGGGGTGGGAGATCGCAGGGGAGTGGGAGATCGCGGTGGGGGGTGGGAGATCGCGGTGTGGGGTGGGAGATCGCAGGGGAGTGGGAGATCGCGGGGGGAGTGGGAGATCGCGGTGGGGGGTGGGAGATCGCGGGGGGAGTGGGAGATTGCGGGGGAGTGGGAGACCGCGGTGGGGGGGTGGGAGATCGCAGGTGGAGTGGGAGATCGCAGGGGGTGGGGGAGATCACAGGGGGAGTGGGGGAGATAATGGTGGGGTAGTGGGAGATCACGGGAAGGTGGTAGATCGCAGGTAGAGTGGGAGATCATAGGGGGAGTGGGAGATCGCGGGGGAGTGGGAGATCGCAGGTGGAGTGGGAGATCGCAGGTGGAGTGGGAGATCGCGGTGGGGGGGGTGGGAGATCGCTGGTGGAGTGGGAGATCGCAGGTGGAGTGGGAGATTGCAGGGGAGTGGGAGATCGCGGGGGGAGTGGGAGATCGCAGGGGGAGTGGGAAATCGCAGGGGAGTGGGAGATCGCAGGGGGTGGGGGAGATCACGAGGGGAGTGGGAGATCGCAGGGGCTGGGGGAGATCGAAGGGGAGTGGGAGATCGCAGGGGAGTGGGAGATCGCAGGGGGTGGGGGAGATCACAGGGGGAGTGGGAGATCGCAGGGGGAGTGGGAGATCGCAGGGGAGTGGGAGATCGCGGGGGGGCGGTGGGAGATCGCAGGGGAGTGGGAGATCGCAAGGGAGTGGGAGATTGCGAGGGTGTGGGGAGATAATGGGGTAGTGGGAGATCGCAGGGGGTGGGGGAGATCGCAGGGGAGTGGGAGATTGCAGGGGAGTGGGAGATCGCGGGGGAGTGGGGGAGATAATGGGGTAGTGGGACATCGCAGGGGGTGGGGGAGATCACAGGGGAGTGGGGGAGATAATGGTGGGGTAGTGGGAGATCACGGGAAGGTGGTAGATCGCAGGTAGAGTGGGAGATCATAGGGGGAGTGGGAGATCGCGGGGGAGTGGGAGATCGCAGGTGGAGTGGGAGATCGCAGGGGAGTGGGTGATCGCGGGGGGAGTGGGAGATCGCAGGGGGAGTGGGAAATCGCAGGGGAGTGGGAGATCGCAGGGGGTGGTGGAGATCACGGGGGGAGTGGGAGATCGCAGGGGCTGGGGGAGATCGAAGGGGAGTGGGAGATCGCAGGGGAGCGGGAGATCGCAGGGGGTGGGGGAGATCGGAGGGGAGTGGGAGATCGTGGGGGGAGTGGGAGATCGGAGGGGAGTGGGAGATCAGAGGGGAGTGGGAGATTGGAGGGGAGTGGGAGATTGGAGGGGGTGGGGGAGATCGGAGGGGAGTGGGAGATCGCGGGGGGAGTGGGAGATCAGAGGGGAGTGGGAGATCAGAGGGGAGTGGGAGATTGGAGGGGAGTGGGAGATCGCAGGGGGTGGGGGAGATCGGAGGGGAGTGGGAGATCGCGGGGGGAGTGGGAGATCGGAGGGGAGTGGGAGATCAGAGGGGAGTGGGAGATCGGAGGGGAGTGGAAGATCGGAGGGGAGTGGGAGATTGGAGGGGAGTGGGAGATTGGAGGGGAGTGGGAGATCGGAGGGGAGTGGGAGATCACAGGGGGAGTGGGAGATCGCGGGGGGGAGTGGGAGATCGCAGGTGGAGTGGGAGATCGCAGGGGGTGGGGGAGATCGCAGGGGGTGGGGGAGATCGCAGGGGAGTGGGAGATCGCGGGGGGAGTGGGAGATCGCGGGGGGAGTGGGAGATCGCAGGGGTGGGGGAGATCGGAGGGGACTGGGAGATCGGAGGGGGTGGGGGAGATCGGGGGAGTGGGAAATCGCAGGGGGTGGGGGAGATCGGAGGGGAGTGGGAGATCGCAGGGGAGTGGGAGATCGGAGGGGAGTGGGAGATCGCGGGGGCGTGGGGGAAATAATGGGGTAGTGGGAGATCGCAGGGGGTGGGGGAGATCGCAGGGGGTGGGGGAGATCGCAGGGGAGTGGGAGATCGCAGGGGAGTGGGAGATCGGAGGGGAGTGGGAGATCGCAGGGGGCGTGGGGGAGATAATGGGGTAGTGGGAGATCGCAGGGGAGTGGGAGATCGCAGGGGAGTGGGAGATCGCGGGGGGAGTGGGGGAGATAATGGGGTAGTGGGAGATCGCAGGGGGTGGGGGAGATCGCAGGGGAGTGGGAGATCGCAGGGGAGTGGGAGATCGCGGGGGGAGTGGGGGAGATAATGGGGTAGTGGGAGATCGCAGGGGGTGGGGGAGATCGCAGGGGAGTGGGAGATCGCAGGGGGTGGGGGAGATTGCAGGGGAGTGGGAGATCGCAGGGCTGTGGGAGATCGCAGGGCTGTGGGAGATCGCGGGGGAGTGGGAGATCGCAGGGGAGAGGGAGATCGCGGGGGAGTGGGAGATCGCGGGGGGAGTGGGAGATCGGGGGGAGTGGGAGATCGGGGGGAGTGGGAGATCGGGGGGGAGTGGGAGATCGGAGGGGAGTGGGAGATCTTGGGGGAGTGGGAGATCAGGGGGGAGTGGGAGATCGGAGGGGAGTGGGAGATCGGAGGTGAGTCGGAAAACGCGGGGCTGAATCGGAGATTGCGGGGGGAGTCAGAGATTGCATGGGGAGTGGGAGATCGTGTGGGGTGGGTGAGATCGCAGGGGGTGTGAGAGATCACGGGGGTGGGGGAGTCCTTGGGGGGAGTGAGAGATCGCACGTACTTTTTAATATCCCACCAAATCGAATCCCACTCTTCTGCTCCATCTTATGCCCTTTAATATCTGGACAAAATTGAGAGGTCGCACAACACCAGGTTATAGTCCAACAGTTTTATTTGAAATCACAAGCTTTCGGAGCTATCGATTGCCCCTTCCTCAGGTGAAGTAAATAGATACAGAATCGCCAAAGCATATATAGATAGAGAACAAAGCATGTGTACCTTACAATTGCAGACCACTAAATTAAATCATCCTGACTATCTGCCGAGGTGTGATAAAGTTAATCAGGTCAGCCAGGAAGGTACCACATCAAAGACATAGCAAGATACAACTGAGACAATGAGGTGTAGTCGCAGGGGTTCTAACGTGTCAAAAGCTGCCGTCTGTATGTAAAACGAAAAGCTTTAAAATTTTTACTTTTTTACTGGGAAAATTTTTACTTTTTTACTGGGAATCACATCTGTGAACAAGCCAACGACGACTCGAGTCCGGATCACGTCATGTATCGTGACATAAACCCAAGATCCCGGTTGAGACCATCTTCATGAGTGCGGAACTTGGCTATCAGTTTCTGCTCGATGATTTTGCGTTGTCGTGTGTTTCTAAGGTTGCCTTGGAGAACGCTTACCCGCAGATCCGAGGCTGAATGTCCTTGACTGCTGAAGTGTTCCCCGACTGGGAGGTAACAATCCTGCCTGGCGATTGTTGCGCGGTGCTCGTTCATACGTTGTCTCAGTGTCTGCATGGTCTTGCCGATGTACCATGCCGCGGTGCATTCTTTCCTGCAACGTATGAGGTAGACAACGTTGGCCGAGTCACATGAGTATGTACCATGTACCTGGTGGTTAGTGTCCTCACGTGTGATGGTGGTATCTGTGTTGATGATCTGGCATGTCTTGCAGAGTTTGCTGTGGCAGGGTTGTGTGGTGTCGTGGTCGCTGTTATCCTGAAAGCTGGGTAATTTGCTGCGAACGATGGTACTTCTGAGGTTAGGCGGCTGTTTGAAGGCAAGTAGTGGAGGCGTGGGGTTGGCCTTAGCGAGGTGTTTGTCGTCATCGATGACATGTTGAAGGCTGCGAAGAACATGGCGTAGTTTCTCCGCTCCGGGGAAGTACTGGACGACGTAGGGTACCCTGTTGGTTGTGTCCCGTGTTTGCCTTCTGAGGAGGTCTATGCGATTTTTCGCTGTGGCCCGTCGGAACTGTCGATCGATGAGTCGAGCGTCATATCCCGTTCTTACGAGGGCGTTTTTCAGCGTCCGTAGGTGTCCATCGCGTTCCTCCTCGTCTGAGCAGATCCTGTGTATTCGCAGGGCTTGTCCATAGGGGATGGCTTCTTTAACATGGTTAGGGTGGAAGCTGGAGAAGTGGAGCATCGTGAGGTTGTCCGTGGGCTTGCGGTAGAGTGAAGTGCTGAGGTGTCCGTCTTTGATGGAGATTCGTGTGTCCAGGAATGAAACCGATTCTGAGGAGTAGTCCATGGTGAGTTTGATGGTGGGATGGAACTTGTTTATGTTATCGTGTAGTCTTTTCAGTGATCCTTCGCCATGGGTCCAAAGGAAGAAAATGTCGTCGATGTATCTGGTGTACAGCGTTGGCTGGAGGTCCTGTGCAGCGAAGAAGTCTTGCTCGAACTTGTGCATGAAGATGTTGGCGTATTGGGGTGCGAATTTGGTCCCCATGGCTGTTCCGTGTGTTTGGGTAAAAAAATGGTTGCCGAAGGTGAAGACATTGTGGTCAAGGATGAAGCGGATGAGTTGTAGGATGGCGTCTGGAGATTGGCTGTTGTTGGTGTTGAGTACTGAGGCTATTGCAGCGATGCCGTCATCGTGGGGGATACTGGTGTAGAGTGCCGATACGTCCATCGTGGCAAGGAGTGTTCCTGGTTCAACTGGTCCGTGGGTGCTGAGTTTCTGTAAGAAGTCTGTAGTGTCGCGACAGAAGCTGGGGGTTCCCTGTACGATGGGTTTCAGAATGCCCTCGACGTATCCAGAGAGGTTCTCACACAGGGTTCCATTGCCTGATACGATAGGACGTCCGGGTGTGTTGGCTTTGTGTATCTTTGGGAGGCAGTAGAAGTCTCCCACGCGGGGAGTACGTGGGATGAGAGCGCGTAGGATGTTTTGAAGGTCTGGATCGAAGGTCTTGATCAGTCTATTGAGTTGGCGGGTGTGTTCTTTGGTCGGATCTGTGGGTAGCTGTCTGTAGTGTTCCTGGTTGTCCAGTTGTCGGTATGCTTCTTTACAATAGTCCATTCTGTTCTGTATGACGATGGCTCCTCCTTTGTCCGCTGGTTTGATGACAATGTTGCGGTTGGTCTTGAGAGCGTGGATGGCGTTGCGTTTTGCTCGGGTGACATTCTGGACTGTCTTGTGAGTGCGGCTGATGAATCTGGCGTTGATGCATCTCCTGACAGCTTGAGCATACATGTCAAGCTTGGGGCAGCGACCCTCCAGAGGGGTCCAGTTTGACTCTTTTTTCTTCGGTTGCTGCACTGCGAGTCCCTCTGTCTGCTGTTCTGGATCATTGATTGTCTCATTGGGTTTGTTGCTGACATCTTGGGATTTGTGGAAGTATTCCCGGAGCCTCATTCTCCTGATGAATTCCTCCGTGTCTGCTGCGAGACCGATGGGGTCCATTTTGGTGGTTGGGGGTGGATGAGATCGCGGGGGGTATGGGAGATCGCAAGGGAGTGCGAGATCGCGGGGGGAGTGGGAGATCGCAGGGGGTGGGGGAGATCGCAGGGGAGTGGGAGATCGCAGGGGGTGGGGGAGATCGCAGGGGAGTGGGAGATCGCGGGGGGAGTGGGAGATCGCAGGGGGTGGGGGAGATCGCAGGGGGTGGGGGAGATCGCAGGGGGGAATGGGAGATCGCAGGGGGTGGGGGAGATCGCAGGGGGGAATGGGAGATCGCAGGGGGTGGGGGAGATCGCGGGGGGAGTGGGAGATCGCAAGGGAGTGGGAGATCGCGGGGGGAGTGGGAGATCGCGCAGGGGGTGGGGGTGATCGCAGGGGAATGGGAGATCGCAGGGGAGTGGGAGATCGCAGGGGGTGGGGGAGATCGCGGGGGGAGTGGGAGATCGCAGGGGAGTGGGAGATCGCAGGTGGAGTGGGAGATCGCAGGGGGTGGGTGAGATCTCAGGGGAGTGGGAGATCGCAGGGGAGTGGGAGATCGCAGGGGGTGGGGGAGATCAGAGGGGAGTGGGAGATCGCAGGGGGTGGGGGAGATCGGAGGGGAGTGGGTGATCGGAGGGGAGTGGGAGATCGGAGGGGAGTGGGAGATCGGAGGGGAGTGGGAGATCGCGGGGGCGTGGGGGAAATAATGGGGTAGTGTGAGATCGCAGGGGGTGGGGGAGATCGCAGGGGGTGGGCGAGATCGCAGGGGAGTGGGAGATCGCGGGGGGAGTGGGAGATCGCAGGGGGTGGGGGAGATCGCAGGTGGAGTGAGGGATCGCAGGGGGTGGGGGAGATCGCAGGGGGTGGGGGAAATCGCAGGGGAGTGGGAGATCGCAGGGGAGTGGGGATCGCGGGGGGAGTGGGGGAGATAATGGGGTAGTGGGAGATCGCAGGGGGTGGGGGAGATCGCAGGGGAGTGGGAGATCGCAGGGGGTGGGGGAGATTGCAGGGGAGTGGGAGATCGCAGGGGAGAGGGTGATCGCGGGGGGAGCGGGAGATCGGGAGGGAGTGGGAGATTGGAGGGGTGTGGGAGATCGGAGGGGAGTGGGAGATCGGGGGGGAGTGGGAGATCGGGGGGGAGTGGGAGATCGGAGGGGAGTGGGAGATCGGGGGGGAGTGGGAGATCGGAGGGGAGTGGGAGATCGGGGGGGAGTGGGAGATCGCAGGGGGTGGGGGAGATCGCAGGGGAGTGGGAGATCGCGGGGGGAGTGGGAGATCGCAGGGGGTGGGGGAGATCGCAGGGGGTGGGGGAGATCGCAGGGGGGAATGGGAGATCGCAGGGGGTGGGGGAGATCGCAGGGGGGAATGGGAGATCGCAGGGGGTGGGGGAGATCGCGGGGGGAGTGGGAGATCGCAAGGGAGTGGGAGATCGCGGGGGGAGTGGGAGATCGCGCAGGGGGTGGGGGTGATCGCAGGGGAATGGGAGATCGCAGGGGAGTGGGAGATCGCAGGGGGTGGGGGAGATCGCGGGGGGAGTGGGAGATCGCAGGGGAGTGGGAGATCGCAGGTGGAGTGGGAGATCGCAGGGGGTGGGTGAGATCTCAGGGGAGTGGGAGATCGCAGGGGAGTGGGAGATCGCAGGGGGTGGGGGAGATCGGAGGGGAGTGGGAGATCGCAGGGGGTGGGGGAGATCGGAGGGGAGTGGGTGATCGGAGGGGAGTGGGAGATCGGAGGGGAGTGGGAGATCGGAGGGGAGTGGGAGATCGCGGGGGGCGTGGGGGAAATAATGGGGTAGTGGGAGATCGCAGGGGGTGGGGGAGATCGCAGGGGGTGGGGCGAGATCGCAGGGGAGTGGGAGATCGCGGGGGGAGTGGGAGATCGCAGGGGGTGGGAGGAGATCGCAGGGGAGGTGGGGGAGATCGCAGGGGAGGTGGGAGATCGCAGGGGAGTGGGAGATCGCGGGGGGAGTGGGGGAGATAATGGGGTAGTGGGAGATCGCAGGGGGGTGGGGGAGATCGCAGGGGAGTGGGACATCGCAGGGGGTGGGGGAGATCGCAGGGGGTGTGGGAGATCGCAGGGGTGTGGGAGATCGCAGGGGAGTGGGAGATCGCGGGGGAGAGGGTGATCGCGGGGGGAGTGGGAGATCGGGGGGGAGTGGGAGATCGGGGGGTGTGGGAGATCGGGGGGGAGTGGGGAGATCGGGGGGGAGTGGGAGATCGGGGGGAGTGGGAGATCGGAGGGGGAGTGGGAGATCGGGAGGGGAGTGGGAGATCGCAGGGGGTGGGGGAGATCGGAGGGGAGTGGGTGATCGGAGGGGAGTGGGAGATCGGAGGGGAGTGGGAGATCGGAGGGGAGTGGGAGATCGCGGGGGCGTGGGGGAAATAATGGGGTAGTGTGAGATCGCAGGGGGTGGGGGAGATCGCAGGGGGTGGGCGAGATCGCAGGGGAGTGGGGGAGATCGCAGGGGGTGGGGGAGATCGCAGGGGGTGGGGGAGATCGCAGGGGAGTGGAGAGATCGCAGGGGAGTGGGGATCGCGGGGGGAGTGGGGGAGATAATGGGGTAGTGGGAGATCGCAGGGGGTGGGGGAGATCGCAGGGGAGTGGGAGATCGCGCGGGAGAGGGTGATCGCGGGGGGGAGTGGGAGATCGGGGGGGAGTGGGAGATCGGAGGGGTGTGGGAGATCGGAGGGAGTGGGAGATCGGGGGGGAGTGGGAGATCAGGGGGGGAGTGGGAGATCGGAGGGGGAGTGGGAGATCGGGGGGGAGTGGGAGATCGGAGGGGAGTGGGAGATCGCAGGGGAGTGGGAGATCGCGGTGGGGGGCTGGGAGATCGCAGGCGAGTGGGAGATCGCGGGGGGGGTGGTGGGAGATCGCAGGGGAGTGGGAGATCGCGGGGGGGTGGTGGGAGATCGCAGGGGAGTGGGAGATCGCGGGGGGGGGGTGGGAAATCGCAGTGGAGTGGTAGATCAGAGGGGACTGGGAGATCAGGGGGGCGTGCGAGATCGCATGGGAGTTGGATATCGCAAGGGAGTGGGAGATTGCAGGGGCGTGGGAGATCGTAGGGGAGTGGGGGAGATAATGGGGTCGTGGGATATCGCAGGGGGTGGGGGAGATCGCAGGGGAGTGGGGGAGATAATGGTGGGGTAGTGGGAGATCACGGGAAGGTGGTAGATCGCAGGTAGAGTGGGAGATCATAGCGGGAGTGGGAGATCGCGGGGGAGTGGGAGATCGCAGGTGGAGTGGGAGATCGCGGGGGAGTGGGAGATCGCAGGTGGAGTGGGAGATCGCGGGGGAGTGGGAGATCGCAGTTGGAGTGGGAGATCGCGGGGGGAGTGGGAGATCGCAGGGGGTGGGGGAGATCGCAGGTGGAGTGGGAGATTGCAGTGGGAGGAGGAGATCGCAGGGGAGTGGGAGATCGCAGGGGAGTGGGAAATCGCAGGGGGTGGGGGAGATCGGAGGGGAGTGGGAGATCGCAGGGGAGTGGGAGATCGCAGGGGAGTGGGAGATCGCGGGGGCGTGGGGGAGATAATGGGGTAGTGGGAGATCGCAGGGGGTGGGGGAGATCGCAGGGGAGGGGGAGATCGCAGGGGAGTGGGAGTTCGCAGGGGGTGGGGGAGATTGCAGGGGAGTGGGAGATAGTAGGGGTGTGGGAGATCGTGGGGGAGAGGGAGATCGCGGGGGGAGTGGGAGATCGGGGGGGAGTGGGAGATCGGAGGGGAGTGGGAGATCGGGGGGTAGTGGGAGATCGGGTGTGAGTCGGAAAACGCGGGGCTGAATCGGAGATTGCGGGGGGAGTCAGAGATTGCACGGGGAGTGGGAGATCGTGTGGGGTGGGGGAGATCGCAGGGGGTGTGAGAGATCACGGGGGTGGGGGAGTCCACGGGGGGAGTGAGAGATCGCACGTACTTTTTAATATCCCACCCAATCGAATCCCACTCTTCTGCTCTCTCCCCGTGCCCTTTAATATCTGACCCAGACTAATACTACACGTCTACTGACTCGCGGGGGAGTGGGAGATCGCAGGGGAGTGGAAGATCGCAGGGGGTGGGGGAGATCGCAGGGGAGTGGGAGATCGCAGGGGAGTGGGAGATCGGAGGGGAGTGGGAGATCGGAGGGGAGTGGGAGATCGCGGGGGGAGTGGGAGATCGCAGGGGGTGGGGGAGATCGCAGGGGGTGGGGGAGATCGCAGGGGAGTGGGGATCGCGGGGGGAGTGGGGGAGATAATGGGGTAGTGGGAGATCGCAGGGGGTGGGGGAGATCGCAGGGGAGTGGGAGATCGCGCGGGAGAGGGTGATCGCGGGGGAAGTGGGAGATCGGGGGGGAGTGGGAGATCGGAGGGGTGTGGGAGATCGGGGGGGAGTGGGAGATCAGCGGGGGAGTGGGAGATCGGAGGGGAGTGGGAGATCGGGGGGGAGTGGGAGATCGGAGGGGAGTGGGAGATCGCAGGGGAGTGGGAGATCGCGGTGGGGGGCTGGGAGATCGCAGGGGAGTGGGAGATCGCGGGGGGGTGGTGGGAGATCGCAGGGGAGTGGGAGATCGCGGGGGGGTGGTGGGAGATCGCAGGGGAGTGGAAGATCGCGGGGGGGGGTAGGAAATCGCAGTGGAGTGGTAGATCAGAGGGGACTGGGAGATCAGGGGGGCGTGGGAGATCGCATGGGAGTTGGATATCGCAAGGGAGTGGGAGATTGCAGGGGCGTGGGAGATCGTAGGGGAGTGGGGGAGATAATGGGGTCGTGGGATATCGCAGGGGGTGGGGGAGATCGCAGGGGAGTGGGGGAGATAATGGTGGGGTAGTGGGAGATCACGGGAAGGTGGTAGATCGCAGGTAGAGTGGGAGATCATAGCGGGAGTGGGAGATCGCGGGGGAGTGGGAGATCGCAGGTGGAGTGGTAGATCGCGGGGGAGTGGGAGATCGCAGTTGGAGTGGGAGATCGCGGGGGGAGTGGGAGATCGCAGGGGGTGGGGGAGATCGCAGGTGGAGTGGGAGATTGCAGGGGGTGGAGGAGATCGCAGGGGAGTGGGAGATCGCAGGGGAGTGGGAAATCGCAGGGGGTGGGGGAGATCGGAGGGGAGTGGGAGATCGCAGGGGAGTGGGAGATCGCAGGGGAGTGGGAGATCGCAGGGGGAGTGGGAGATCGCAGGGGGTGGGGGAGATCGCAGGGGAGTGGGAGATCGGAGGGGAGTGGGAGATCGCGGGGGCGTGGGGGAGATAATGGGGTAGTGGGAGATCGCAGGGGGTGGGGGAGATCGCAGGGGAGGGGGAGATCGCAGGGGAGTGGGAGATCGCAGGGGGTGGGGGAGATGCAGGGGGAGTGGGAGATAGCAGGGGGTGTGGGAGATCGTGGGGGAGTGGGAGATCGCGGGGGGAGTGGGAGATCGGGGGGGAGTGGGAGATCGGAGGGGAGTGGGAGATCGGGGGGGAGTGGGAGATCGGGGGTGAGTCGGAAAACGCGGGGCTGAATCGGAGATTGCGGGCGGAGTCAGAGATTGCACGGGGAGTGGGAGATCGTGTGGGGTGGGGGAGATCGCAGGGGGTGTGAGAGATCACGGGGGTGGGGGAGTCCACGGGGGGAGTGAGAGATCGCACGTACTTTTTAATATCCCACCCAATCGAATCCCACTCTTCTGCTCTCTCCCCGTGCCCTTTAATATCTGACCCAGACTAATACTACACGTCTACTGACTCGCGGGGGAGTGGGAGATCGCAGGGGAGTGGGAGATCGCAGGGGGTGGGGGAGATCGCAGGGGAGTGGGAGATCGCAGGGGAGTGGGAGATCGGAGGGGAGTGGGAGATCGGAGGGGAGTGGGAGATCGGACGGAAGTGGGAGATCGGAGGGGGAGTGGGAGATCGCGGGGGGGAGTGGGAGATCGCGGGGGGAGTGGGAGATCGCAGGGGGTGGGGGAGATCGCAGGGGAGTGGGAGATCGCGGGGGGAGTGGGAGATCGCAGGGGGTGGGTGAGATCGCGGGGGGAGTGGGAGATCGCAAGGGAGTGGGAGATCGCGGGGGGTGGGGGAGATCGCAGGGGGTGGGGGAGATCGCAGGGGGTGGGGGAGATCGCAGGGGAATGGGAGATCGCAGGGGAGTGGCAGATCGCTGCAGGAGTGGGAGATCGCAGAGGAGTGGGAGATCGCAGGGGGTGGGGGAGATCGGAGGGGAGTGGGAGATCGGAGGGGAGTGGGAGATCGGAGGGGAGTGGGAGATCGCGGGGGCGTGGGGGAAATAATGGGGTAGTGGGAGATCGCAGGGGGTGGGGGAGATCGCAGCGGGTGGGTGAGATCGCAGGGGAGTGGGAGATCGCGGGGGGAGTGGGAGATCGCAGGGGGTGGGGGAGATCGCAGGTGGAGTGGGAGATCGCAGGGGAGTGGGAGATCGCAGGGGAGTGGGAGATCGCGGGGGGAGTGGGGGAGATAATGGGGTAGTGGGAGATCGCAGGGGTTGGGGGAGATCGCAGGGGAGTGGGAAATCGCAGGGGGTGGGTGAGATTGCAGGGGAGTGAGAGATCGCAGGGGAGTGGGAGATTGCGGGATAGAGGGTGATCGCGGGGGGAGTGGGAGATCGGGGGGGAGTGGGAGATCGGAGTGAAGTGGGAGATCGGAGGGGAGTGGGAGATCGGGGGGGGGGAGTGGGAGATCGGAGGGGAGTGGGAGATCGGGGGGGAGTGGGAGATCGGAGGGGAATGGGAGATCGGGGGGGAGTGGGAGATCAGGGGGGAGTGGGAGATCGGGGGATAGTGGGAGATCGGAGGGGAGTGGGAAATCGGGGGGGAGTGTGAGATCGGTTGGGAGTGGGAGATCGGAGGGGAGTGGGAGATCGGGGGGGAGTGGGAGATCGGGGCTGAGTCGGAAAACGCGGGGCTGAATCGGAGATTGCGGGCGGAGTCAGAGATTGCACGGGGAGTGGGAGATCGTGTGGGGTGGGGGAGATCGTAGGGGGTGTGAGAGATCACGGGGGTGGGGGAGTCCACGGGGGGAGTGAGAGATCGCACGTACTTTTTAATATCCCACCCAATCGAATCCCACTCTTCTGCTCTCTCCCCGTGACCTTTAATATCTGACCCAGTCTAATACTACACGTCTACTGACTCGCGGGGGAGTGGGAGATCGCAAGGGGTGGGTGAGATCGCAGGGGAGTGGGAGATCGCAGTGGGTGGGGGAGATCGCGGGGGAGTGGGAGATCACGGGGGGAGTGGGAGATCGCGGGGGAGTTTAGATTGCGGGGGGAGTAAATGATCGTGGGGGGAGTGGGAGATCGCGGGGGAGTGGGAGATCGCAGGGGAGTGGGAGTTCGCGGTGGGGGGGTGGGAGATCGCAGGGGAGTGGGAGATCGCGGGGGGGGTGGGAGATCGCAGGGGAGTGGGAGGCCGCAGGGGGAGTGGGAGATCGCAGGGGAGTGGGAGATCGCGGGGGGGGGTGCGGGGTGGGAGATCGCAGTGGAGTGGGAGATCAGAGGGGACTGGGAGATCGGGGGTGCGTGGGAGATCGCAGGGGAGTTGGAGATCGCAATGGAGTGGGAGATTGCAGGGGAGTGGGAGATCGCAGGGGAGTGGGGGAGATAATGGGATCGTGGGATATCGCAGGGGGTGGGGGAGATCGCAGGGGAGTGGGGGAGATAATGGTGGGGTAGTGGGAGATCACGGGAAGGTGGTAGATCGCAGGTAGAGTGGGAGATCATAGCGGGAGTGGGAGATCGCGGGGGAGTGGGAGATCGCAGGTGGAGTGGGAGATCGCTGGGGAGTGGGAGATCGCAGGTGGAGTGGGAGATCGCGGGGGGAGTGGGAGATCGCAGGGGGTGGGGGAGATCGCAGGTGGAGTGGGAGATCGCAGGGGGTGGGGGAGATCGCAGGGGAGTGGGAGATCGCAGGGGAGTGGGAAATCGCAGGGGGTGGGGGAGATCGGAGGGGAGTGGGAGATCGCAGGGGAGTGGGAGATCGCAGGGGAGTGGGAGATCGCAGGGGGAGTGGGAGATCGCAGGGGAGTGGGAGATCGGAGGGGAGTGGGAGATCGCGGGGGGAGTGGGGGAGATAATGGGGTAGTGGGCGATCGCAGGGGGTGGGGGAGATCGCAGGGGAGTGGGAGATCGCAGGGGAGTGGGAGATCGCGGGGGGAGTGGGGGAGATAATGGGGTAGTGGGAGATCGCAGGGGGAGGGGGAGATCGCAGGGGAGGGGGAGATCGCAGGGGCTGGGGGAGATTGCAGGGGAGTGGAAGATCGCAGGGGTGTGGGAGATCGCGGGGGAGTGGGAGATCGCAGGGTAGTGGGAGATCGCGGGGGAGAGGGAGATCGCGGGGGGAGTGGGAGATCGGGGGGGAGTGGGAGATCGGAGGGGAGTGGGAGATCTGGGGGGAGTGGGAGATCGGGGGTGAGTCGGAAAACGCGGGGCTGAATCGGAGATTGCGGGGGAGTCAGAGATTGCACGGGGAGTGGCAGATCGTGTGGGGTGGGGGAGATCGCAGGGGGTGTGAGAGATCACGGGGGTGGGGGAGTCCACGGGGGGAGTGAGACATCGCACGTACTTTTTAATATCCCACCCAATCGAATCCCACTCTTCTGCTCTCTCCCCATGCCCTTTAATATCTGACCCAGTCTAATACTACACGTCTACTGACTCGCGGGGGAGTGGGAGATCACGGGGGAGTGGGAGATTGCAGGGGAGTGGGAGATCGCAGGGGGTGGGGGAGATCGCAGGGGAGTGGGAGATCGCAGGGGAGTGGGAGATCGCGGTGGGGGGGTGGGAGATCGCAGGGGAGTGGGAGATCGCGGTGCGGGGGTGGGAGATCGCAGGGGAGTGGGAGATCGCGGTGGGGGAGTGGGAGATCGCGGGGGGAGTGGGAGATCACGGGTGAGTGGAGATTGCGGGGGGAGTGAATGATCGTGGGGGGAGTGGGAGATCGCGGGGGAGTGGGAGATCGCAGGGGAGTGGGAGATCGCAGGGGAGTGGGGGAGATAATGGGGTAGTGGGAGATCGCGGGGGGGGTGGTAGATCGCAGGTAGAGTGGGAGATCACAGGGGGAGTGGGAGATCGCGGGGGAGTGTGAGATCATGGGGGGAGTGGGAGATCGCGGGGAGTGGAGATTGCCGGGGGAGTGAATGATCGTGGGGGGAGTGGGAGATCGCGGGGGAGTGGGAGATCATGGAGGGAGTGAGAAATTGTGGGGCGAGTGGGAGATCGCGGGGGAGTGGGAGATCGCAGGGGGAGTGGGAGATCGCGGAGGGACTGGGAGATCACGGGGGGGTGGGAGATCGCGGGAGAGTGAGAGATCGTGGAGGGAGTGGGAGATCGTGGGGGGAGTGGGAGATCGCGGGGGAGTGGGAGTTCGCGGAGGGAGTGAGAGATAGCATGTAATTTTTAATATCCCACCCAATCCAATCCTACTCTTCTGCTATCTTCCCATGCCCTTTAATATCTGACGCAGTCTAATACTACATGTGTACTCACTCACTAAACCCTTTAATATCACACCCAAACTAATCCTACTCATTCCCTGTATCCTTTTTTCCCAACCTAGATTATCCCACTCTGCTACTCATTCCTTGTACCCTTTAATATCCTACCTAGTCTAATCCCACTCTCTTACTCACTCCCCATAGCCTTTAATATCCCACCCAGTCTAATCCCTTCCTTCTACTAACTCCTCATACCCTTTAATATTCCAATCACACTAACCCCACTCACCTGGTCACTCCCCATGCCCTTTAATATCCCACCCGGTTTAACACCAGTCTCCTACTCACTCCCCATACCCTTTAATATCCGTTCCAATCTAATCCAACCCATATCCCCTATCCTTATGTATCCCACCTAGCCGAATCTTGCTCTCCTACTCACACCCCATACACTTTAGTATCCCACCCAGACTAATCCCACTCTCCTATTCACTCTCCATTCCATTTAATATCCCACCCAGTATAATCCCACTCTCTTGCTCACTCTCCATACCATTTAATATCCCACCCAGTGTAATCCCACTCTCCTACTCATTCCCCATTACCTTTAATATCCCACCTGGTCTAATGCCACTCTTCTGCTCTCTCCCCATAACCTTTTATATCTGAGCCACTCTAATACCATACGTCTGTTCACTCCCCAAACCTTTAATAAACCAGCCAGACTAATCCCACTCCCGTACTCACTCCCATATCCTTTAATACCCCACCCAGTCTAATCCTACTCATTTCCCATAGCTTTAATAACCCAGCTAGTCTAATCCCACTCTCCTACTCACTCTCCATTCCATTTAATATCCCACCTAGTGTAATCCCATCCAATCTAATCCCACATGTCTACTGATACCCCATAACTTTTAATATCCCACTTAATGTAATCATACTCTCCTACTCACTCCCGATATCCTTTAATATCTCACCCAGTATTATCCCACCCTCCTACTCACACCTCATACCCTTTAATATTCCAATCACACTAATCCCACTCACCTGGTCACTCCCCATGCCCTTTAATATCCCACCCGGTTTAATACCACTCTCCTACTCACTCCCCTACTCACTCCCCATACCCTTTAATATCCCACCCAATATAATCCTATAAATTTCCCATATCCTTATGTATCCCACCGAACCGAATCTTGCTCTCTGCTGCATACCCCGTACATTTTAATATCCCACCTAGGCTAATCTCATTCTCCTACTCACACCCCATTCACTTTAGTATCCCACCCAGACTAATCCCACTCTCCTATTCACTCCCCATTTCATTTAATATGCCACCCAGTGTTATCCCACTATCCTACACAGTTCCCACAACTTTTAATATCCCACCAGGTCTAATCCCACTCTCCCACTCATTCCCCATACCTTTTAATATCCCACCCAGTCTGATCCCACTCTCTCGCTCACTCCCTATAGCCTTTAATATCCCACAATCCTGCTCATTCCCCATATCCTTAAGTATCCAACATAAATTGATCCCACTCTCTTACTTATTCCCTGTACCCTTTAATATACCAACCAGTCTAAACACACTCTCCGACTCACTCCCCATTCCCTTTATATTCCACCAATCTAATCCAACTCTTCTACTCACACCCCATACCCTTCATATCCCACCAATCTAATACCACTCTCCTACTCACTCCGCATACTATTTAATATCCCACCCAGTCTAATCTCACCCTCCTACTCACTCCACATACCCTTTAATATCCCACCCACACTAATCCACTCTCCTGCTCGCTCTGCATACCCTTTAATATACCATCCAGTCTAATCCCACTCTCCCTCTCACTCCCTGTACTTTTTAATATCCCACCCTAACTAACCCCACTCTTCTGCTCACTCACTGTAAACTTAAATATCCGACCCACTCGAATACCACACGTCTACTCACTCCCCATACCATTTAATATTCTACCCAGTCTGATCCAACTCTCCTACTCATTCTCCATACCCTTTAATATCCCACCTAGTCTAATTCAGCTCTCATAAATCATAATTCCCTTTTAATAGAATTGATGTAGTCTGCTTCAGCAACCATTTGTATTCTTAGAATTTCACATTCTTACTACCCTCTTTATTAAGACAGTTTGTTAACCTACCATTTAATTCTAATTACGTTCACTTTACTGGATAAAAGCACTAGTGACCCTGAGTGTCTACCTCAGGGGTTGTGAACATAAGTAAAGTTTCTAAAACCTTCTGAGTTACCTTTGTTCCAGGACAAGGTCTACGACTGGAGCCCCGATACCCAGGGATGGATCCGAAGTGCCTTCTTCTATGTCTATCTTGTTTTCCAAATTTCCAAATTCCTGCTGGGTTCTTTGCTGACAAAGTGGGAGGGAAGCTATTAGTTGGTATTGGAATAATTGTCAGTGCAGTTTCTACACTTCTGATTCCACCGGCAGCAGACCTGGGGGCCTCCTATGTCATTACAGTGAGGGTCCTAGCAGGCATGGCAGAGGTAGGTTGTATGGGATTATATTTACCTTTCTCTGTGGTAAAACGTTGAATTAAGATCAGCAATTTTGGGCCCCAATTTGCAGTTTTGCAACTATTGAGTTTTCCCCCGTGTGTTGTTTGGTTTTTGGTGGGAGTTTGTAACAATGTATCCAGCCACCCACATCATTCCCAACACTATGAGTTGGGCGTGTGGGGATTGGGCAACTGAGTGCTGGTTCTCTCAGCTGGTCCTGCAAGTATCCCTCTGCTCCCTCAACATGTGATTGTCCATTTTCACTGAATGCCCGAGTAGAGTACTCCACTGCAAGTCTAGGACCCAGAGTAACTGGGAGTATCCCTGAAGGACATCAGATATTTAGGGCCCCAGTGTGTGAGGAAGCTTTTTTTTAGCTAAAAAGGATCTGCTCTGCTTTCGCTCTGAATACCCACAATCACTCAACTCCAGCTATACACTTTCCCCAAGATGAAGAATGACTAAGGTGGGGGGGGAGACATCCGTCCTGCGAGGTTGTAGCTATTGGATGGAGGATCATGAAGAAACTAGCCCCGATTATAACCTGGGGCGGGAGTGCGGGGGCAGAAGCTGGGGCGGGAAGAAAGAGTTTTGGGAAGCAGAGGTACAAAGTCACCTGTTCCTCCCAAACACGTTACACTTACCACATGTCATGTCTCAAATTATTCATATACTGTATCCCATGTTATTTTCTGAAAGAAATCTATCTAATATACTTCTTGTACTGTGGTGACCAGAACTGTACACAGTATTCGCACCAGAGATTGATAAAGTGTCACTATTTTGGCTCAATATTGACCTTTGAGTACATCCCAAGGTCTAATTTGCTTTACTCACTGCCACCGAGCATTGTTGTGATTGCTTCAATTTGTTGCCAATCAGGCCCCCCCAGATCTCTTTCATTTTCCATGCACGTTATTTTTCTCCACTGAAGTACAATCCCTTCCTGGATTTTTTTGTCCCCATGTGAAGCACTTTGCATTTCTCTACATTGAATTTCATCTGTCACCTGCCTACCCAATTTCCAAGTATATTCAAATCCTCCTGTCGCATATCCTGTTCAGCTTTGCAGTTTACCACCTTCATTAACTTTGTATCATAAGAACATAAGAACATAAGAAATAGGAGCAGGCGTAGGCCATTCGGCCCTTCGAGCCTGCTCCGCCATTCAATGAGATCATGGCTGATCTTCTGCCTCAACTCCATTCACCGGCCCTATCGCCATATCCCTTGATGCCCTTACTAGTCAGAAACCTATTGACTTCTGTTTTGAATATACCCAATGACTGTGCCTCCACAGCTCTCTGGGGTAGAGAATTCCAAAGATTCACCACCCTCTGTGTGAAGAAATTTCTTCTCATCTCAGTCCTGAATGGCCTACCCTTTATCCTGAGGTTGTGGCCCCTGGTTCTAGACTCCCCAGCCAAGGGAAACAATCTCCCAGCATCCATCCTATCAAGCCCTGTAATAATTATGTATGCTTCAATGAGATCCCCGCTCATTCTTCTGAATTCAAGAGAATACAGGCCTAGTTTACTCAATCTCTTCTCATACGACAGTCCCGCCATCCCAGGAATCAATCTCGTGAACCTTCGTTGCACTCCCTCTATGGCAAGTATATCCTTCCTTAGGTAAGGAGACCAAAATTGTACACAGTACTCCAGGTGTGATCTCACCAAGGCCCTATATAATTGGAGTAAGACTTCTTTACTCCTGTACTCAAATCCTCTTGTAATGAAGGCCAGCATACCATTTGCCTTCCTAATGGCTTGCTGCACCTGCACATTCACTTTCAGTGACTCATGTACAAGGACACCTAGGTCCCTTTGAGCATCTGCAATCCCCAATCTTTCACCATTTAGGAAATACTCTGCCTTTTCTACCAAAGTAGATAACTTCACATTTATCCACATTATATTCCATCTGCCATGTTCTCACCCACTCACTGATCCTGTTGAGAGCCCCTTGAAGCCTCTTCACATCCTCTTCACAACTGCCACTGCCACCTAGCTTTGTATCATCAGCAAATTTGGAAATGTTACATTTCGTCCCCTCATCCAAATCATTGATATAGATTGTGAATAGCTGGGGCCCAAGCACCGATCCTTGCGGTACCCCACTAGTCACAGCCTGCCATCCTGAAAAAGACCCGTTTATCCCTACTCTTTGTTTTCTGTCTGTTAACCAATTCTCAATCCATGCTAGTATATTACCCCCAATTCCATGTGCCCTAATTTTGTTCACCAACCTCTTGTGTGGGACCTTATCGAAGGCCTTCTGAAAATCCAAATACACCACATCTACCGGTTCCTCTTTGTCTACTCCACTAGTCACATCCTCAAAGAACTCCAATAGGTTTGTTAAACAGGATTTCCCTTTCATAAATCCATGTTGACTCCGCCCAATCTTACTATTAGTTTCTAAGTGCCCAGTTATTGCATCCTTTAGAATAGATTCCAGCATTTTCCCAACTATTGATGTGAGGCTAACAGGTCTGTAGTTCCCCGTTTTCTCTCTCCCTCCTTTCTTAAATAGTGGGGTTACATTTGCTATCCTCCAAGCTGCAGGAACCGTTCCAGAATCTATAGAATTTTGGAAGATGACAACCAATGGCCACCTCTTTCAAAACCCTAGGATGTAGGTCATCCGGTCCTTGGGATTTATCGACTTTTAGTCCCATTAATTTTGCTAGTACTGTTTTTTTACTAATAATAATTTCTTTAAGTTCCTCATTTTCGCCACACCCTTGGTTTTCTTGTATTTCTGGGAGGATTTTTGTGTCTTCCTATGTGAAGACAGAAACAAAGTATTTATTTAATTTCTCTGCCATTTCCTCATTCCCCATTATAAATTCTCCTGTCTCTGACTGTAAAGGACCTACATTTACCTTCGCCAGTCTTTTCCTTTTCACATACCTATAGAAGCTTTTACAATCCGTTTTTATATTTTTCGCTAGTTTGTGCTCATATTCCATTTTCCCTTGCTTTATCAATTTCTTGGTCCCCCATTGCTGATTTCACAAAAAGATCCCAATCCTCAGGCTGACCGCTTTTTCTGGCAACTTTATAAGCTTCCTCCTTTGACTTAATACTAGCTTTAATTTCTTTTGTTAGCCATGGTTGGATCACTTTTCCTTTTGGGTTTTTATGCCCTAGAGGAATATATGTTTGTTGCAAATTATGCATTATTTCCTTGAATGTTAGCCATTGTATGTCCACCTTCATACCTTTTAGTGTAGTGTCCCAATCTACCATGGCCAACTTGTCCCTCATACCCTTGTAGTTTCCGCTGTTTAGTTTGAAGACCTTAGTTTCAGATTGGACTACATCACCCTCAAACTTAATGTAAAATTCAATCATATTATGGTCACTTGTCCCTAAAGGCCCCTTTACCACAAGATTATTCATTAGCCCTTTCTCATTACACAGTACCAGATCCAGAATAGCCTGTTCCCTGGTTGGTTCCTCCACATACTGATCCAGGAAACCATCTCGCATGCATTCCAAGAATTCGTCCTCCACACCATTAGTGGTAATTTGATTTGCCCAGTCAATATGTAGATTAAAGTCCCCCATAATTACCGTATTGCCCTTGTTACATACACTTCTAATTTCTTGATTGATACTGTGCCCTACATTACCACTACTGTTTGGTGGCCTATACACAACTCCTACCAATGTTTTCAGCCCTTTGCTGTTCCTGACCTCCACCCAAACTGATTCCAGTTCTACATCACGATCTGTCGAGCCAAGATCTTTTATCTCTACCGTACCGATCTCATCCCTCATTAACAGCGCTACACCACCTCCTTTTCTGCACATTTAGCTACTGTGCTTGTGACTCCTAGCTCCAGATCATTTATGAAGGTATGGAACAAAAGAGGTCCCTGTGGACCCCACTGGGACCATTCTCCTCAGCTGATGACAATCCCTGCACCACCACCCTCTGGGTTCTATTGCTCAACCAATTACATATCCATTCTGAAACATTTCCACTGTTTCCCACTTTCTTTATTATCAGTACCAGCCTTTCCAGAGGAACTGTATCAAAGACCTTACTGAAATCGAGGTAGACCACAGCCACTGCCTTGCCCCTCTCAAGCCCGATTAACCACCCTCCCAGTAGCAGTGAGCTGCAGTGTGATGGCTGCTCAGTGCCCACTGCTCACCAGCAGCATATAAGTGAGGCTCGGATCCCACGGCGGTGAGAAGGGGCATCAATTGCCTGCCCGTTTTCCCTGGTGGTTCAGATCTGCATTATTCTGGCAGTGAGCAGCTGCAGCACCAATCCTGTCTGCACCTCTTGGGCATGCAGTGATCCAAAACGCAAGCAAAGTATATTCTGAGCATGGCCCAGGTATCAATAGAACTTGGCACACAATGTTTTTTGATTGTTGAACAGGATTGCAATTTTCTAACATTTGTTTAACATATCACCAGTGTACAACCTTTCCTGCTCTAAGTGCCGTGTGGTCTAAATGGGCTCCACCTCTTGAGTGCACCCGACTCCTCAGTATAGTGTACTCAGGTGACTGACAATGTGTGACGTGGGAATCCTCATGGGCTTGTGAGCAACTGAAATGGCTCATTTTAATTATGTGAACATATTTTAGAAACATTTCTGATTTTGACGGTGATGTTGGATGTCTCTACTCACCCCAAAAACAATTCCTAGGATTTCCTAATATGGAGCACAAATGGGAAATGCCAGAACTGCTGAAATACACAGGCAAATCAGTAGAGGGTGAGTCAGAGGAGGTTATACCCAAACTTGACAGTGCTCTGGTCAGATCAGCACATGCACAGGAGGGAGGGAGGCACACAGGAGGGAGGTGCACAGGAGGGAGAGAGAGAGTTGCACATGATGGGAGGTGCACAGGAGGGAGGTGCACAGGAGAGAGGTGCACAGGAGGGAGGTGCACAGGAGGGAGGTGCACAGGAGGGAGAGGCACAGGAGAGAGGTGCACAGGAGGGAGGGAGGTGCACAGGATGGAGGTGCAGAGGAGGGAGGTGCACAGGAGGGAGGTGCACAGGAGGGAGATGCACAGGAGAGAGGTGCACAGGATGGAGGTGCAGAGGAGGGAGGTTCACAGGAGGGAGGTGCACAGGAGGGAGATGCACAGGAGGGAGGTGCACAGGAGGGAGGTGCACAGGAGGGAGATGCACAGGAGAGAGGTTCACAGGAGGGAGAGAGAGAGTTGCACATGATGGGAGGTGCACAGGAGGGAGGTGCACAGGAGGGAGAGAGAGAGTTGCACATGATGGGAGGTGCACAGGAGGGAGGTGCACAGGAGGGAGGTGCACAGGAGGGAGGTGCACAGGAGGGAGGTGCACAGGAGGGAGGTTCACAGGAGGGAGGGGGGTGCAGAGGAGGGAGGTGCAGAGGAGGGAAGGAGGGAGGTGCACAGGAGAGATGGAGGTGCAGAGGAGGAAGGTGCACAGGATGGAGGTGCAGAGGAGGGAGGTGGACAGGAGGGAGAGAGGGAGGTGCATCGGAGGGAGGTGCACAGGAGAGAGGTGTACAGGAGGGAGGTAGACAGGAGGGAGGGAGGTGCTCAGGAGGGATGTGCACAGGAGGGAGGTGCAGAGGAGGGAAGGAGGGAGGTGAACAGGAGGGAGGTGCACAGGAGGGAGGTGCACAGGAGGGAGGTGCACAGGAGAGAGGTGCACAGGAGAGAGGTGCAGAGGAGGGAAGGAGGGAGGTGAACAGGAGGGAGGTGCACAGGAGGGAGGTGCACAGGAGGGAGGTACATAAGAGGGAGCTGCACAGGAGGGAGGGAGGTGCACAGGAGGGAGATGCAGAGGAGGGAGATGCAGAGGAGGGAGGGAGGGAGGTGCAGAGGAGGGAGGGAGGGAGGTGCAGAGGAGGGAGGGAGGTGCAGAGGAGGGAGGGAGGGAGGTGCACAGGAGGGAGGTGCACAGGAGGGCGAGAAGGAGGTGCACAGGAGGGAGGTGCACAGGAGGGAGGTGCACAAGAGGTAGAGAGGGAGGTGTACCGGAGGGAGGTGCACAGGAGAGAGGGGCACAGGAGAGAGGTGCACCGGAGGTACTGGTGGAGGAGCATCAGCCCTTGCTCTTGTACAACACTTACGAGGTTCTTACTCTCTGTATGGGCGAGAGCAGGGACTGCAGTGAGGATGAGCAAACTGACCACAGCACCGTGGTATAGGGAGCCATTCAAGTGGGGGGAGCAAAATGAAATGTGGTAGTGATAGGGGACAGTGTAGTTCGAGGGATAGACACTGTTCTCTGCAGCCAAGAGCGTGAGTCCTGAAGGCTGTGTTGCTGTGTTGGCAGGGTAAAGGACATCTCCTCTAGGCTGGAGAGGAACTTAGAGTGGGAGGGGAAAAGATCCAGTTGTCGTGGTCCCTGTAGGTACCAACGAAATAGGTAGGACAAAGAAAGAGGTTCTGCTGAGGAAGTATGAGCAGCTAGGGGCTAAATTAGAAAGCAGAACCACAAAGGTAATAATCTCTGGATTATTGCCTGAGCCACGTGCAAATTGGCAAAGGGTAAATAAGATCAGAGAGATGAACGAGTGGCTCAAAGATTGGTGTGGGAGAAATGGGTTTCGATTCTTGGGGCACTGGCACCAGTACTGGAGTAAGAGGGAGCTGTTCCGTCGGGACGGGCTTCATTTGAACCAGGCTGGGACCAGTGTCCTGGCGAATCGAATAACTAGGCTGTAGATAGGGCTTTAAACTAAATAGTTGGGGGGAGGGATCTGCTGAGCGGAAATTTAAAAAGTAAAAAAAATGAGAAGGCAAAAGTGTAGAGTAGCGATAAGGGGTAATGATAACCAGAGTGTGACAGGGACAGAGCGTATAAACATAAGAGTGCATCAGAAAGAGGGGTCAGAGTAGGGAAAAATGGTAAAAAGGCAAAATTAAAAGCTCTATATCTGAACGCACGCAGCATTCGTAACAAGATAGATGAGTTGACAGCACAAATAGAAATAAATGGGTATGATCCGATAGCCATTACAGAGACGTGGTTGCAAGGTGACCAAGGCTGGGAACTGAATATTATGGGGTATTTGCCATTTCGTAAGGATAGGCAGAAAGGAAAAGGAGGAGGTGTAGCTCTGTTAATAAGGGATGAGATCAGTGCAGTAGTGAGAAATTATATTGGCTTAGAAGATCAAGATGTAGAATAAATTTGGGTGGAGATAAGAAATAATAAGGGTAAGAAGTCACTGGTGGGAGTGGTCTACAGGCCCCCAAACAGTAGCCACACTGTAGGACAGAGTATAAATCAAGAAATAATAGAGGCTGGTAAGAAAGGTACGGCTATTATCATGGGAGATTTTAATCTTCATATTGATTGGACAAAGCAAATTGGCAAAGGTAGACTTGAGGAAGAGTTCTTAGAGTGTATGCGGGATGGTTTCTTGGAACAATACATTGTGGAACCAACCAGGGAGCAAACTATTTTAGATCTGGTAATGTGTAACGAGGCTGGATTAATTAATGATCTCGAATTGAAGGATCCTCTTGGGAAGAGTGATCATAGCATGGTAGAATTTCAAATTCAGTTTGAGGGTGAGAAAGCTAGGTCTCAAACTCATGTCCTGAACTTAAATAAAGGTAATTACAAAGCTATGAAGGCAGACTTGGTTAAAGTGGACTGGGAAAATATATTACAGGGTAAGACTGTAGAAAAGCAGTGGCAAACATTTAAGGAGATATTTCATAACTCTCAGAAAAGATATATTCCAGTGAGAAAGAAAGACTCTATGAGAAGGATGAACCATCCGTGGCTAACTAAGGAAGTAAAGGATGGTATCAAATTGAAAACAAAGGCATACAATGTTGCGAAGAATAGTGGAAGGCCAGAGGATTGGGAAATTAAAAAAACCAGCAAAGGACAACTAAAAAAAATGATGAAGAGAGAGAAGATAGCTTATGAGAGTAAACTAGCAAGAAATATAAAAACAGACAGTAAGAGCTTCTACGGGTATATAAAAAGGAAGAGAGTAGCTAAAGTAAACGTTGGTCCCCTGGAGGATGATTCTGGGGAATTAATAATGGGAAACAGGGAAATGGCGGAGACTTTGAACAAATATTTTGTATCGGTCTTCACAGTAGAAGACACTAAAAACATCCCAATAATGGATAATCAAGGGGCTATTGGGGTGGCAGGGGAACTTAAAACAATCACTATCGCTAGAGAAAAAGTACTAGGCAAACTAATGGGACTAAATGAGGACAAGTCCCCTGGACCCGATGGCCTGCATTCTAGGGTCTCAAAAGAGGTGGCTGCAGAGATAGTGGATGCATTGGTTGTAATCTACCAAAATGCCCTGGATTCTGGAGAGGTCCCAGTGGACTGGAAAACTGCAAATGTAACGCCCCTATTTAAGAAAGGAGGGAGACAGAAAGCAGGCAACTATTGACCAGTTAGCCTAACGTCTGTCATTGGAAAATGCTGGAGTCCATCATAAAGGAAGTGGTAGCAGGACATTTAGAAAATCATAATATAGTCAAGCAGAGTCAGCATGGTTTTATGAAAGGGAAATCATGTTTGACAAATTTGCTGGAGTTCTTTGAGGATGTAACGAGTAGGGTGGATAAAGGGGAACCAGTAGATGTCGTGTATTTGGATTTCCAGAAGGCATTTAATAAGGTGCCACATAAAAGGTTACTGTACAAGATAAAAGCTCACGGGGTTGGGGGTAATATATTAGCATGGATAGAAGGTTGGCTAACTAACAGAAAACAGAGAGTCAGGATAAATGGGTCATTTTCAGGTTGGCAAACTGTAACTAGTGGGGTGCCACAGGGATCATTGCTGAGGCCTCAACCATTTACAATCTATATTAATGACTTGGATGAAGGGACCGAGTGTAATGTAGCCAAATTTGCTTCTGATACAAAGATAGGTGGGAAAGCAAATTGTGTGGAGGACGCAAAGAATCTCCAAAGGGATATAGATAGGCTAAGTGAGTGGGCAAAAATCTGGCAGATGGAGTATAATGTGGGAAAATGCGAGGTTATCCACTTTGGTAGGAAAAATAAAAAAGCAAATTATTATTTAAATGGAGAGAGATTACAAAATGCTGAGGTACAGAGGGATCTGGAGGTCCTTGTACATGAATCACAAAAAGTTAGCATGCAGGTACAGCAAGTAATTAGGAAGGCAAATGGAATGTTGGCCTTTATTGCAAAGGGAATGGAGTATAAAAGTAGGGAAGTCCTGTTACAACTGTACAGGGCGTTGGTGAGACCACACCTGGAGTACTCTGTACAGTTTTGGTCTCCTTATTTAAGGAAGGATATACTTGCATTGGAGGCAGTTTAGAGAAGGTTCACGAGGTTGATTCCGGAGATGAAGGGGTTGTCCTATGAAGAAAGGTTGAGCAGGTTGGGCCTGTACTCATTGGAGTTTAGAAGAATGAGAGGTGATCTTATTGAAACATATAAGATTCTGAAGGGGCTTGGCAGAGTAGATGCAGAGAGGATGTTTCCCCTTGTGGGGGAATCTAGAACTAGGGGGCATAATTTCAGAATAAGGGGGCACCCATTTAAAACAGAAATGAGGAGGAATTTCTACTCTCAGAGGGTTGTGAATCTTTGGAATTCTCTTCCCCAGAGAGCTGTGGAGGCTGGGTCATTGAATATATTTAAGGTGGAGATTGACAGATTTTTGAAAGTTAAGGGAGTCAAGGGTTATGGGGGGAAGTGGAGTTGAGGCCAAAATCAGATCAGCCATGATCTTATTGAATAGCGGAACAGGCTCAAGGGGCTGAATGGGGCTGAGGGGGAGAGGTGTACAGGAGGGAGGTGAACAGGAGGGAGGGAGGAGGTTCACAGAGGGAGGTGCACAGGAGGGAGGGAGTTGCACAGGAGGGAGGTGCACTGGAGGGAGGTGCACTGGAGGGAGGTGTACAGGAGAGAGGTGCACAGGAGGGTGGTGCACCAGAGGGAGGTGCACAGGAGAGAGGTGCACAGGAGGGAGGTGCACTGGAGGGAGGTGCACCGGAGGGAGGTGCACAGGAGAGAGGTGCACAGGAGGGAGGTGCACTGGAGGGAGGTGCACAGGAGAGAGGTGCACAGGAGGGAGGTGCACTGGAGGGAGGTGCACCGGAGGGAGGTGCACAGGAGGGAGGTGCACAGGAGGGAGGTGCACAGGAGAGGGAGGTGAACAGGAGGGAGGTGCACAGGAGGGAGGTGCACAGGAGGGAGGTGCACAGGAGAGAGGTGCACAGGAGAGAGGTGCACAGGAGGGAGGTGCACAGGAGAGAGGTGCACAGGAGAGAGGAAGGTGAACAGGCAGGAGGGAGGTGCACAGGAGGGAGGTGCACAGGAGGGAGGTGCACCGGAGAGAGGTGCACAGGAGAGAGGGTGAACAGGCGGGAGGGAGGTGCACAGGAGGGAGGTGCACAGGAGGGAGGTGCACCGGAGGGAGGTGCACAGGTGGGAGCTGCACAGGTGGGAGGGAGGGAGGTGCACAGGAGGGAGGTGCACCGGAGGGAGGTGCACAGGTGGGAGCTGCACAGGTGGGAGGGAGGGAGGTGCACAGGAGAGGAACCGCAGGAGGCACTACCCACGTATCAGAGTTTATAGACAGAGACTCAGCTTCCTTGACCTCCTGCTGCCTAAGATTGTCATGTCAGGTGGTGGCAGACATGCTCCCTGCTGGACCTTGTGGCCATGCATTACCAGTGGCTGTGAAAATGACCACTGCCCTCAATTTCTTTGCCTGTGGTTCCTTCCAGGGTGCTACCGGAGACATGTTGAGGGTCTCGCAATCGGCTGCACATAAATGTATAAGGCAGGTGAGGAATGGATTGCTGGCCAGGGCTGGGAGTTATGTAAACAGCCCCTCGATGACAATAGCCAGAATGAGTGGGCACTGGGATTCGCCTCTCTGGCTGGATTCCCACAGCTACAGGGAGCCATCAACAATCCGAGCACCACCACAGCAACCAGGAGCTTTTATAAATTGCAAGGGTAATTCGTCCATCAATGCGCTGCTGGTATGCGACCACAAGAAGAGGTTCATGCAGCTGTGTGCCAGATTTCCAGACGCAAGCTGCCATGGTGTATTCATACTGTGGCTGTCCAACATTCCAGACGTTTTCATTTCAGGAAGCAGACTTCAGGGCTGGCTTGTAGGAGACAAGGGATATCCCCTTAAAACTTGGCACAACACTGCGCAGCAGAAAGGATTATAGGTGGAGAAGGATGTAGGCGTTCATCACTCATCTTCAGATGAGGAGAACTCCACATCCTTCAGTCCTGTCTCTCTCCACATTCTTCGCTATCTCTCCGTATCCTTCACTCTCTCTCTCTCCACATCCTTCACTCTCTCTCCATATCCTTCACTCCTCTCCCTCTCCACATCCTTCACTCCTGCCTCTCTCTCCACATCCTTCACTCCTGCCTCTCTCTCCACATCCTTCACTCTCTCTCTCTCTCCACATCCTTCACTCTCTCCCTCCACATCCTTCACTCTCTCTCCATATCCTTCACTCCTCTCTCTCTCCACATCCTTCACTCCTGCCTCTCTCTCCACATCCTTCACTCCTGCCTCTCTCTCCACATCCTTCACTCCTCTCTCTCTCCACATCCTTCACTCCTGCCTCTCTCTCCACATCCTTCACTCTTGTCTCTCTCCACATCCTTCACTCCTGCCTCTCTCTCTCATCCTTCACTCCTGTCTCTCTCCACATCCTTCACTCCTGCCTCTCTCTCTCCACATCCTTCACTCCTGTAGGGGAGAGAGGGGAAAGGGAGGGGGAAGGGAGAGGGGGTGGGGAATGATAGAGGGGGAAGGGGAGAGAGGGGGAAGGAGGAAATGGGGGAAGGGGAGAGGGCAAGGGGAGAGGGAAAGGCAAGAGAGGGAGAAGGGAAGGGGAGAGGGGAAGGGGAGAGAGCGAAGGGGAGAGAGGGAAAGGGGAGGGTGAGGGCAGAGAAAGTGAGGGGGTAGGGGAGGGGAAAGTTGGGTAGTGGAGGGAGGGGGAAGGAGGACAGGGAGAAGGGGAGAGAGAGGGAAGGGGAGAGAAGGGGAAGGGGAGAGAGGGAGAGGGCAGAGAGGAGAAAAGGGAGAGAGGGAGATGGGAGAGAGTGAGAAGTGGGGAGAGGGGAGTGAGTGGGAAGAGGGGGGAAGGAGGAGAGGGGAAAAAGGAGAGAGGGGGAGAGGGGGAAGGGGAAAGGGGGAAGGGAAGAGAGGGGAAGTGGAGGGAGAGGGTGAAGGAAGAAAGAAAAGCAGAATGTGACAGGAAGGGACAGAGAGTTTAATGGTAAAAGTGCATCAGCAAATAAGATGAAAGCAGAGAATAATGGTAAAAAGTTAAAATTAAAGGCTCTTTATGTGAATGCATAAAGCATTTATAACAAGATAGATGAATTAGTGGCACAAATAGAGATAAATGGCTTTGAGCTAATAGTCATTACAGAGACGTAGTTGCAAGGTGACCAAGGTTGGGAACTAAATATTCTGGGGTACTTGACGTTTCGAAAAGACAGGCAGAATGGTAAAAGAGCAGGGGTAGCCCTGATAATAAAGGATGACAAAAGGACAGTTGTGAGAAAGGATCTTGGCTTGGAAGGTCAGGAAGTAGAATCAGCATGGGTGGCGATAAAAAATAACAAGGAACAGAAAACACTGGTGGGAGTAATTTATGGCCCCCTAACAGTAGCTATACTATTGGACAGATTATTAATCAACAAATAATAGGAGCTTGTAACAAAGGTAACAACAATCATGAGGGACTTTAATCTTCATATAGACTGGGCAAATCAAATTTGCAAAGGTAGTCTGGAGGATGAGTTCATAGAATGCATTCAAGACAGTTTCTTAGAACATTGTGTCATGGAACCAACCAGAGAACAGGCTATTTTAGATCTTGTATTGTGTAATGAGACAGGGTTAATTAGTAATCTCATAGTAAAGGATCCTCTGGGGCAGAGTGATCATAACATGATAGAATTTCACTTTGAGTTTGAGAGTGACATACTTATCCGAAACTGGAGTCTTAAACTTAAATAAAGCCAATTACATAGGTATGAAGGGCGAGTTGGCTAAGGTAGATTTGGAAATTAGATTAAAAGGTATGATGGTAGATAAGCAGTGGCAAACATTTAAAGAAATATTCCAAAATTCTCAACAAATATACATTCCATTGAGAAATAAAAACTCCATGGGAAAAGTGATCCATCTGTGGCTAACTAAAGAAGTTAAAGATAGTATGAGATTAAAAGAAAGTGTTGAAAAAAGAATAACGTTGTAAGGAATAGTAGTAAGCCTGAGGATTGGGAGAGCTTTAGAAACCAGCAAAGGATGACCAAAAAATTGATAAAAAGGGAGAAAATAGAATATGAGTGTAAACTAGCAAGAAATATAAAAACAGACTGTAAGAGCTTCTACAAGTCTGTAAAAAGGAAGAGAGTAGCAAAAGTAAGCATTGGTCCCTTAGAGGCTGAGACAGGTGAAATTATAATGGTGAATAAGGAAATAGCAGAGACTTTATTTTGTATCTGTATTCACAGTTGAAGACACAAAAAGCATGCCAAAATAGTGGAGAACCAAGGGGCTAATAAGAGTGAGGAACTTAAAGTAATTAATATCAGTAGAGAAAAAGTACTTGAGAAACTAATGGGACTAAAAGCCGACAACTCCCCTGGACCTGATGGCCTACATCCTATGATTCCAAAAGAGGTGGCTGCAGAGATAGTGGATGCATTGGTTGTGATCTTCCGAAATTCCCTAGAATCCCAGTGGATTGGAAGGTAGCAAATGTAACCCCACTATTCCAGAAAGGAGGGACAGAGGAAACAGGGAACGACAGGCCAATTAGCCTTACATCAGTCGTCGGGAAAATGCTGGAATCTATTATTAAGGAAGTGGAAATGGTGTTTAACAAATTTATTCGAGTTTTTTGAGGATGTAACTAGCAGGGTGGATAAGGGGAACCAGTGGATGTAGTACATTTGGATTTCCAAAAGGCATTTGATAAGGTGCCACATAAAAGGTTGTTACGCAAGATAAGGGCTTATGGGGTTGGGGGTAATATATTAGTGTTGATAGAGGATTGGTTAATGGACAGAAAACAAAGAGTAGTGATAAACACATCTGGTTGTCATATGGCTTGCATTGTACCGTTCTGGGAGTTCATCGGTGGGGTTCCTCAGAGGTGTCATCCGCCAGGTTTGAAGGTGTTATCCTTTGCGAACTAGCAGCCACCCCAGAAGGTTGGTTCCAGGTCTGAACAGGTCGTGGATGTTGGACTACCGCAGTATGAAAGCATCATGCCAGCAACCAGGGGATCCGGCGCAAACCTGCATGAACCTTTTCTTGTGGTCACACACCAGTTGAACACTGATAGAATTTCATCCCTTGTGGATGATTAATGCTCCTGGATGCTGTGGCAGTGCTCGGATTGCCACGTGTGTGCAGTTGATAGCACCCTGCACCTGTGGGAAGCCAGCCAGAGAGGCGAATCTGAGTGACAGCTCATTCTGGCTATTGCCATCACAGGGGAAGTTTACATAACTCCCAGCCCTGGCCAACAATCCGTTCGTCACATGTCTTATATATTTATATGCAGCTGACTGCGAGACCCTCAAGATGTCTCTGGTAGCACCCTGGAAGGAGCCAGAGGCAAAGAAATTGAGGGCGGTGGTCACTTTCACAGCCACTGGTAATGCATGGCCACAAGGTCCAGCAGGGAGTATGTCTTCCTGTAGGATGCTGCAGATGTCTGCCACCACCTGATGTGTCAACCTCAGCCAACGGAAGCACTGCTCTTCCGAGAGGTCAAGGAAGCCCAATCTAAAGCAGCCATGGCGCCTCTCATCCTGATGTTCTATGTGTGAACATCTCCAAACTGTAAAAATAAGTCTTTCACAACAAGTCCTCTCATCAAACCGTTTCCCAGAGGGAACTGAGAAAGCAGCTGTGAGCACTGAACTTTTATTCAGATCAAGCCTCTTAACCATTAATCATCCCGATAACGTGCCGCTCAATCTCGCCTCAGTTTCACTGCTGAGTTTTCCGACCTCCGGGAAACCCGTGCAGCAGCCGTTACTTCCAAATCAGGCTCAAAATTGTATGATAGGAGCCTGATTTAAATATGCTAATGACGGACCTGCCTCTCCAGAGCGGGATAGTCTAATGCCTCGATATCCGCCGCCATAAAAACAGAAACGGCCGCGTGTGCAGTGAGTTGGTGTCGCGTTTTGCGCATTAGATGATTTAATCCCCCACAACCCCCACCCCCACCGACCCTTTCCTGCCTGTCATGGGGGGTTAATATCGAGCCCGGTGTGTGAATTGAGTGCTTTGATTGGCTTATTTTGCTTGTTGCTGGTTCTAGATTGTTGGGTTTGAAAAGAAATTGAGTGATATGACTGGATGCTTTTTTGGTGCTTGCTTTTAGAAACATATAAACATAGAAAAATAGGAGCAGGAGTAGGCCATTCGGCCCTTCGAGCCTGCTCCGCCATTCAATATGATCATGATCATACCATATTCCCGCTCTCTCCCCATACCCCTTGATGCCTTTTGTTTCTAGAAATCTATCTATCTCCTTCTTAAATATATTCAGTGACTTGGCCTCCACAGCCTTCCGTGGTGGAGAATTCCACAGGTTCACCACCCTCTGAGTGAAGAAATTTCTCCTCATCTCAGTCCTAAATGTCTTACCCCGTATCCTGAGACTGTGATCCCTCGTTCTAGACCCCCCAGCCAGGGGAAACATCCTCCCTGCATCCAGTCTGTCTAGCCCTGTCAGAATTTTATACATTTCAATGAGATCCCCTCTCATTCTTCTAAACTCTAGTGAATCCACGTTATACTGCATCTGCCATGTATTTGCCCACTCACTCAACTTGTCTAAATCGCCTTGAAGCCTCTTTGCATCCTCCTCACAACTCACAATCACACCTAGTTTCGTGTCATCAGCAAACTTGGAAATATTACATTTGGTTCCCTCATCCAAATCATTGATATATATTGTGAATAGCTGGGGCCCAAGCACTGATCCCTGCGGTACCCCACTAGTCACCGCCTGCCACCCCGAAAAAGACTCATTTATTCCTACTCTCTGTTTCCTGTCTGTTAACCAATTTTCAATCCATGCCAGTATATTACCCCCAATCCCATGTGCTTTAATTTTGCACACTAACCTCTTTTCCTACCCGTGGAGTGAATGGAAGTGGTTTTTGATTGCTTAGTATTTAGCCAATGGGATATTTCATCCAACCAGTTTCATTAACTTAACAAATAGGAGGGTACTTGAGCCAATCATGATTTTTTTTGTCCAATGGACAATTTTAAGGTGTGATGATTGCTTTGGTGGTGTAACATCCTCCATACATGTGTTATATCCAAGACTTTGGTTTCATATAGAAATCTAAAAAGCTGCACTTTGGACACTGGTGTCACGCCATGTTGGTTTGCAACGTGTTACTCACCCCACACCGCCATTATTTACATGAAACAGCAAGAAACACTTTTATGTCGAACATCCCACTGTGCCAAAATCTAAAGACTTTGCTGATTCTGTAGTGAAAGACAATTTACAAATACTTCGAGCACAATCCGAGACCGGGCCTGGGGCCCAGCACTTCTTCCTTGAACAGAGGCCCAACCAGTCCCCATCCACCAGCACCCTCCTCTGCCTGGCTGAACTTGTTCTCACATTGAACAACTTCTCCTTTGACTCCACTCACTTCCTCCAAATAAAAAGTGTCACTATGGGAACCCATATGGGTCATAGCTATACAAAAGCTGCAGATGCTGGAAATCTGAAAAAAAGCAGAAAATGCTGGAAACACTCAGCAGGTCAGGCAGCATCTGTGGAGAGAGAAACAGAGTTAACGTTTCAGGTCGATGACCCTTCGTCAGAACTGGGAAAAGTTGGAGATGTAACAGGTTTTTAAGCAAGTGCAGGGACAGGGAAAGGGGGGAGGGGAGGAAAGAACAAAAGGGAAGGTCTGTGATAGGGTGGAAGGCAGGAGAGATTAAGAGACAAAAGGAATGATGGTGCAAGGCAAAAGGAAATGGTAATGGACAAGTTAAGAAACAAAAGATGGCTCGAGATGAAATGTAAATGGCGATAGCAGAAAGAAAGACAGCTACCATGTGAGAGAGAATAAAAAAAGATAGGGGCAGAGGTTATGGTCTGAAATTGTTGAACTCTATGTTGAGTCCAGAAGGCTGTAAAGTGCCTAATCGAAAGATGAGGTGCTGTTCCTCAAGCTTACGTTGAGCTTCATTGGAACAGTGTGAGAGGTCGAGGACGGGGGGGGTCAGAGTGGGAGTGGAGCGGAGAATTAAAGTGACAGGCGACCGGAAGCTTGGGTTTCACCCTTACGGACTGAACGGAGGTGTTCTGCAAAGCGGTCACCAAATCTGCGTTTGGTTTCCCCAATGTAGAGGAGACCGCATCGTGAGCAGCAAATACAGTATACTAGATTGCAAGAAGTTGTAAGATTCTGAAAAGTGTAATAAAACCGCTGCTACCGTGTGGAGATCGAAATTGCGAACGAATTGTAAGATGATAACGGACGGATTTAAAATGTAAGAAATCAGCAGGTGTTCTTTGTTTGTGAAGACACAAAATGGTGGTCAGTATGTCTTCTTTGGTTGAGAGGCCACCTGGACAAGAAGGGGAGAACATACATCTCACAGGAATAGGAATGTGTCATGCGGATGGAACTCCAATTAGGGAAGGTTTGGAGTGGACAGACCTATCCAAGGGAGGCAGAGAGTAATTTACGATCAACGAGGCCTTATAACCCAGTGGCGGGAGTTTTTCAGAGATAAGAAGGAGAACAGAGAAGAAAAAGCAGGAGGAAGATTGAAGTGAGAAAGCTGGCCAGTTCATGTTTCGACTTACAGTTTCCTTTGACCGATCATCCAGAAATGAAGGAGTATGTATGAGAATTGGACATGGGCTTAGATAAAGTTAAAGAGGGTACTTTTATGTACATTTGAATCATTAAAGGGGCATTTTTATATACTTTGAATTGATAAGTTGCAGGCATATTTATTGCCGGGAGTTCTTTGAATTTATTGCCAAAGGTGCTTCTATGTACACTTGAATTTTGAACTATAGTCTGATTAAAAGACCAATTTTATTGATCACATCCTTGTCTGTCATTGTTAAGCTAATTTGTAATTCTCGAGGTCCGAACAGTAGTAAGAGAAAGTGCTACAAAGTACAAGTAAATCGCTGTTTCACCTGGAAGGAGTGTTTGGGGCCCCGGACAGTGGGAAGGGAGGAGGTAAAAGGGCATGTGCTGCATCTCCTACGTTTGCACGGGAAGGTGCCGGGCGAAGGGGAAGGGATGTTGGGGGTGATAGAGGAGTGGACCAGGGTGTCGCGGAGGGAGTCTAGAACCAGGGGTCACAGTCTCAGAATAAGGGGTCGGCCATTTAGGACTGAGATGAGGAGAAATTTCTTCACTCAAGGGTTGTGAATCTTTGAAATTCTCTACCCCAGTGAGCTGTGAAGGCTCAGTCATTGGGCTGGATTTTGATACTGGGGACGTGATGGAGGCGGGACTCCCACTTTTTGGGTTGTAGTCCCGCCTCCATCGACTTGTGGCCAACCCACTGCATTTTCACTTGATTGACCTTGTTGAGCCCGCCCAGCGAGCTCAGCAGGCCAATTAAGGGCCACCCGGCAACAGGTGACGTCACAGATTGACATTTCATCTGTCAAGAGCACTTACCTTACACACTTACCTCTGCACACATGCACCCATCACTCACCTGCCCACCGGACATATCGACCCCTCCAACCCCTGCAGACCCACGGTCCACCTCGCTAACTTAGCGTGGTTGGGACCTGTCGGGAAGCCCACATTTCACGCATCAAAATAGGGATTAGGCAAAAATCTGCCTGTTAACTACCTGTTAACAGGCAGTTTATTGCCACTAATCCCCTTCCCGCCTCAGGGAGGCAGGTCCCAGCACAGGTCGGGTACCCGCCTCCAGTGAAACTGGCATGGAGGCGGGTTGGGGGCAGGATGAGTTCGGGACCCCCGAATCTGCAACTTTAACCCCCCACACGCCTCCAAACCCGCCTCCATGGGTCAATGAAAATCCAGCCCATTGAGTATATTCAAGACAGAGGTTGATACATTTTTGGATACTAAGGGAATCAAGGCATATGAGGATAGTGCGGGAAGATGGAGTTGAGGTAGAAGATCAGCCATGATCTTACTGAATGGCGGAGCAGGCTCGAAGGGCTATCTGCTCCCACTGGCTTCTTACAGTGAGTCTGGAGGGCCTCCTGGTCCCACTGCAGGTAGAGGACCTGTCTCCTCCTTTCGACCCACTGCACTAAGGCATCCAGTGCTGCGTCTGAGAACCTAGGTGCCCTTCCTCTGCCCTGCTGAGCCATAGCTACTTTCAGTTGCCTTGACAACAATGACAATGAGGTGTTTATTTCAGAAAGCACCTCCCCTTTAAGAAGTGCAGACTGTGTTTCAAACTGGACCCTAGCTTTAAATAGAGTGGTGCACTCAGAGGCCTTCCAGTAGCAGCCAAAGACTTCCCAACGTCCAGCAGCAGTCCCTGCATGCTTTAACAACTTTTTAAATATCTTCCAGCAACTCAGTACAAATACAAGATCTGCAAGAGCCAGTACAAAAGCAATAATCAACTTACCTGCAAGTTGGAAGTATCCCTTTAAATAGTGCTGGTGGGGGCTTCTTTGTGTAGCTGAATGCACATTCAGCTGTGCATGTTTAGGAGAGGGTGTAGAATGGAGCAGCGATGTCCAAAATGGCAGGTCGTGCGTCAATCAGCCTTACACGCTGATAGAAGTCATGATCGGCCTACTCTGCATACTGCTGGCGTACATACGTTGCGCCCTCACCAAGATGGCGAAAAGCACAGGCCGCGCCAGAAGTGAGCGGAAGCAAGGCGGCCGGCATTTTTTTCAAAAAATGGCCTTATCTACGAGCGCTAAGGTACCAAATTTCACAGCCCAGAATGGTTCACAGTACTTCAAGGGCTAAAAATTGAGTGGGGCGCTAACTTCGCCGGGGTGCACCGGAACTTGAGTGGCTGTGCCCCAAGAGGGAAGCGGGGCGCTACTGAAAGCGCCCCGCATCCCTCTTGGGGCGCTGCGAGTCAATATCATGGCGCTACGTCGCACCGCGGTATTGCAGGCCTTCCTCCCCTTCTTAAAGGGGAGGGGCCTTGTGCAGCGTGAACAGGGGCCCAGCTGGGCCCCCTGGGATCGGGAGTGCCGGCAAAAGAGCCCGGCACTCAAGAGAAGTGCCAGGCTCTTGGAGCGCAGCTGGCACTTCGCGGGGGGAGCTTCACGGGGGCCAAGGACAGCAACGGGGGCAGGTGCTGGCAGGCGGGCAGCAACAAAAATGGCCGCCCGCCACCTCCCCATTAACTAGCGCCGTCCCGGCCGCAGGTAGGGCCTCCTGACCCCGGCGGACATAGCGTCTGGCAGTAAGTCAAGGGGCGCTACCGAAGATCGCGGCCGGAAGAGGGAAGAGATAGCAGAGGCATTACTACACATATTTAATAATTCATTAGAAAAAGTTGTAGTGCCAGAGGACTGGCGGATAGCTAACGTAATACCTATATTTAAGAAGGGGGATAAACATGTCCAGGGAATTATAGACCAGTCAGCTTAACATCGGTGATAGGAAAAATAATGGAATCCCTACTAAAGGAGAAAATAGAAGAATATCTAGAAACCAAAAACATAGTAATGAATAGTCAGCATGGATTTCAAAAGGGAAAATCTTGCTTGACCAACCTCATTGAATTTTTTGAAGAGGTAACAGAGAGAGTAGACAATGGTAATGCAGTAGATGTAATTTATCTAGATTTTCAAAAGGCCTTCGATAAGGTACCCCATAATAGACTGAGGAACAAGGTCAGAGAATGCAGATTCAGGAGACAAGTAGCAGAATGGATAGCTAGCTGGCTTCAAGACAGAAAGCAGAGAGTAGGGGTAAAAGGTAGCTATTCACAGTGGCAGAAGGTGGGTAGTGGTGTTCCACAAGGATCAGTGCTGGGACCACTGTTGTTCACAATTTATATTAACGATTTAGACTTTGGAATCAAAAACACAATTTCTAAATTTGCGGATGACACCAAATTGGGGGGAATAGTCAATACTGAGGAGGACTGCAACAAATTACAGGAGGACATTAATAAACTTGCAGAATGGGCATATAATTGGCAAATGAAGTTCAACACAGATAAATGTGAGGTATTACATTTTGGTAGGAAGAATAGGGAGATCACTTATTACTTGGAGGGTGCGAGTCTAGGTGGGGTAGAGGAACAAAGGGATCTCGGAGTACAAGTACACAAATCACTGAACGTTGCGACACAGGTTAGCAAGGCCATAAAAAAAGTAAACCAAGCACTAGGGTTTGTTTCTAGAGGTATAGAATTGAAAAGTAGGGAAGTTATGCTAAACCTGTATCGAAACTTGGTTAGACCAGTTCTGGTCGCCATATTATAAAAAGGATATAGAGGCACTGGAGAGGGTGCAGAGAAGATTTACAAGGATGATACCAGAAATGTGAGGGTATACATATCAGGAAAGGATGAACAGGCTGGGTCTCTTTTCTCTTTTCTCTTGAAAAAAGAAGGACCTAATAGAGATCTTTAAAATGAAAGGTTTTGATAGAGTGGATACAGAGAGAATGTTTCCACTTGTGGGGAAGAGCATAACTAGAGGCTATCAATATAAGATAGTCACCAAGAAATCCAATAGGGAATTCAGAAGAAACTTCTTTACCCAAAGAGTGGTGAGAATGTGGAACTTGCTACCACAGGGAGTGGTTGAAGCAAAAAGTATAGATGCATTTAAGAGGAGGCTAGACAAGCATATGAGGGAGAAGGGAATAGAGGGTTATGCAGTTAGATTTAGATGAGGAAAGACAGGTGGAGGCTGGAGTGGAGCATAAATGCCGGCATGGACTGGTTGGGCCGAATGGCCTGTTCCTGTGCCATATATCCTATGTATGTAAATGGTAAACTCACAGGTAATGACAGCGAAATGGCAGAAATATTAAATAATTACTTTGCCTCGGTATTTACCAGGGAAACTAACATGGTGGACATGACATTAGAAGAAGTTGTAATATATTTGGCTTTCAGAAAAGCTTCGGTAAGGTACGGCATAGTAGACTCATGACTAAGTTCAGAACATGTGGAGTCAGAGGTCAAGGAGCAGAATGGATAACAAGCTGGCTAGAAAACAGAAAACAGAGAGTAGGCGTTAAAGGTAGTTACTCAGATTGGCAAATGGTGGCAAGTGGTGTTCCACAAGGATTGCTGCTGGTATCACTGTTGTTCACCATTTATATAAACAATTTGGACTCGGGAATCGGAAGTACAATTTCAAAATTTGCGGATGACACCAAATTGGGGAGCGGGGGGGGGAGTGGTATAGTTAATACAGAGGAGGACGGTGGCAAAATACAGGAAGACATTAAGAAACTTGCAGAATGGGTGTGTAAGTGTGAAACGTGCAGAATGGGTGGGCAAATGAACTTCAATATAGATAAGTGCGAGGTAATGCATTTTTGTAGGAAGAATAAGGAGGCCACATAGCCCTTGGAAAATAAGTGTCCAAATGGGGTAGAGGAACAGAGGGATGTGGGGGTACAGATTCACAGATCACTAAAAGTAGCCATAAGAAAAGCAAACGAAGAACTAGGGTTCATTTCTAGAGGGATAGATTTGAAAAGCAGAGAAGTAATATTAAACTTGTATAGAACCTTGGTTAGACCACACTTGGGGGGAAAAATTGGGTTGCTTTGCGCCTCCCGTTAGCGCCCTAAGAGGACCCTAAAGGGGGGGAAAGCAACTAGCATCCGGGCGTGGCGCGGCGCCCCCACGCCTCCCGCGAAATTCAGCACGAGGTTAGCGGCAGTGCTAACAGGTAGTGCCCCGCGGCGCTGCGCCGTCGGGGATGACGTCATTGCCGTGCGCAGTGCCCCGCTTGCGCCCTGGCCACGATCTTTGGGAGCACCCCCTGCCTTACAGCCGGACGCTATGTCCGACAGGGTCAAGGGGGCCCACCTGCGGCCGGGGAAGCACAATTTAAAGGCAAGGTGCGGGGTGGCCATTTTTGTTGCTGGCCGCCTGCCAGCACCTGCCTGTGCTCCCGTCCCCTCTTGGGACGCAACCACTCAATTTCCGGCGTGGGGGTGCTAATTTTTATGGGGCGCTAAAAGTAGCGCCCCGGCGAAGTTAGCGCCCCAAAGGGGGCGCGACTCAATTTTTCCCCCTTGATGTTCAGCATGTTCAACTAGTGCAGGTACCAATTAACAAAACCAATAGGATTTTGAACTACAGCCAATACAACAGGATACAAGTCAGAGGAGGTAGTGCAAAATCTGCACAGTGCTCTGGTCACACCACATCTGAGGACATGTCCAGTTTTGATCACCATGATACAAGAGGAACATTGAAGCACTGGAGGCAGTGCAGAGAAGAGCCACAAGGCTGCTCCATAGTGTCATGAGTCTGAGTTATGATTAAAGACTGGAGAAACTTGGGCCTTTCAGCTTGTGTCGGCATTTTGAAAGAGCTATCCAATTTGTCCCACTCCCGTGCCCCACCCCAAAGGCCTTCAAATTTTTCCTTTTCAAGTATATATTGAATTCCTTTTCGAAAGTTACTACTGAATCTACTTCCACCATCCTTTCAGGCAGTACATTCCAGATCATAACAGCTCACTGCGTAAAACAAAATTCTCCCCATCTCCCCCCTGGGTCTGTTGCCAATTATCTTAAATATATGTCCTCTGGTTATCAACCCTCATGCCAGTGGAAACAATTTCTCCTTATTTACGCCATCAAAACCCTATCTTATGAAGAAGAAGGGAAAGTTCAGAGAAGCAATGACCATATTAGGATCAACAAACTCGAGAAAGATATGAAAGATTGCAATGGAGGGAGAGGTTAGAGGCGCATGGTGAGAGGAATCACGAATCAGACAAAAAACTTTGCAAATTTCAAGTTTCAAGGATTGTTAAATTAAACTTCGTTTAATTATAAACAGGTACAGTGGAATTTTATTAGGACTCGTGATGACATTTTCCACAATATCCGGGATGGTGGCACCTAGTATAGCGAAAGCCTTAACGAGAAATGTAAGTATTTCTGTGTGCACAGAGCTGTGCGAATCTGCTAAACGGAGTGGCAACGGGAATTTGGTGAGAGTGGGAATCCAGTGCAGAGGGGGACGGAAGTGCAAAGTAATTTAAACCAAGGGACAACAGTAAATAAATAAATAATCGCACCGGGAGACACAGTGAGGAGCGGCAGAACCCGAGGAAATTAAGATAATTATTTTGGTAAGTATCTACATATCCCTTTGTGTGTTTCGTATCCTTAGTGGTTAGTGTTAAGCTTGACTTAGTAAGAATTTAATGGGCCGAAAATTGATCCCGGGACGCGAGAGTACGCACTGCGTACTCTCGCGTATTCCCACTCCAATTGCCGGTTTTCTGCATGCCCTGCGCATGCGCTGAAAACCGGCAATTGCTCTTCCGAAAAGGGGGCGGGGCTTGAGTGCATCGCGTGCGCGCTACAGGCTGCGCGCACGCTGTGCACTTCATGCTTTGGACGCGCAGGTAAGTAGGGAAGATTTTGGAAATGTAAAAAGGAGGAGTAAGACCCGCTTTTAAGAAGGTAAGTAGTGAATTAAGTATTTTTTTGAATTTTTTTTTACAGGTATATCTTTTTTATAGACTTTAAAGACAGGTAAGTTTATTTTTATAACTTTTTAAAAGATTTTAAATTTTTTCAAAAATTTAATTTTTTATTTAAAATGGTTAATTTAATTAACTATACTTATTTTATTAATGTGATGGGTTTTTTTTTAAATTTAATTGAGGTTTAGCTGTTATTTTGGGGGGGTGTAAGATTCATAAGTCTCACAGCTATGCTGTGAGACTTATGAATGGAAGATGGTGTGCTGCCATTGGCTCTAACTGAGTCACGTGATCCCACAGCTCGCACGAATGAACTACGCCGCTGGGATACGCAAGCCCAGCACAGCTGATGTCTGGAACATCAATTTCGTGCGAGCTGGATCAGAAAAAGCATAAGCGAGGTGAGACATCGTGGGGAAGGCTTACCCACGCGGGAACAGAGCGAGATCAATTTCTGGGCCAATATTAGTGCAAGTAAGTGTAAGTCAAAGGGAAACGAGCTAAGTGATTAAATTCTAACTGCATTTAAATGTGCTAATAATTGATAAATAGCTAAGTAATTAATCAGAGTAACTAGTAACTAATTTATTTAACATCAAGCTAAATCCACCTATTTACTAAATCTAGACCTCAAGTAATTTATTCATTCATGGGATGTGGGCCTCGCGGGCAAGACCAGCATTTACTATTTACCCTTGAGAAGGTGGAGGTGCCATTTCAGAGGGCAGTTAAGAGTCACATATAGACCAGACCAAGTAAGGATGGCAGATTTCCTTCCCTAAGGGACATTAGTGAACCAGATGGGTTTTTACGACAATCCGGTAGTTTCATGGTCACCATTACTGATAGTAACTTTTTATTCCAGATTTATATTTAATTAACTGAATTCAAATTCCCCAGCTGCCGTGGTGGGATTTGAATTCATGTCTCCGGATCAACTAGTCCAGTAACATAACTATATGCTACCTCACCCCTAAGTGACCAATTACGTCAAGAAATAAGCTACAGATAACAAACAAATACATAAATGAATTAATTAATAAAGACATGGCAGTGCAGGCAGTGTGTTGGGATTGAAGTACGTGGGAGTTTGTGGATAATGAGATTGTTCCAGATTGCCACATCTGCAAGAAATATCTCTGCCTCGAGACACTCAAACACATCTGGGAGGAGGAGGAATTACTGGGTAATTTACTTCAGAGTACAGTCACACACCAGAGGAAAGCACAGGTGCAGGAAGGGGAGAGTGCGACTGTCAGTCAGCCGGGTAAGGGGAAACGTAGGAGAGGTAGTGAAGGAGGTCCAGCAGACAGTGCTCCTGTCCAACAGGTAAAAATGACTCAATACCTGAGAGGATAAGGAGAAAGACTGTGGGAAGGACAGCCAGAATGCCAACCAAGACACCATGGAGCAGGAGGCTGTCCAACGGGAGGAGGTGCAGAGTAGAATGGTTATAGGTATAGGGGATTATATCAGTAGGGGGATAGATAGTATTCTTTGCAGTCAGGATTGAGAGTCCTGAAGGGTGTGTTGCCTACCCGGTGCCAGGGTAAGGGACATCTCGAAACAACTGCAAAAGAATCTGGAAAGGGAGGTTGAGGATCCAGTTGTTGTGGTCCATGTCGGAACCAATGACATAGGAAAGATGAGAGAAGAGGGAAAGATACTGCCTGCTAAGGGAGTATCAAGAGTTAGGAGCTAAATTGAAAAGCAGGACCTCATGGGTAATAATCTACCGAGCCACATGCAAATTGGCATAGGGACAAACAGATTAGGAAATGCAACACATGGCTAAAGGAATGGTGTGCGAAGGAGGGGTTCCATTTCACGGGACTCTGGCACCATAAGAACATAAGAAATAGGAGTAGGAGTAGGCCATTTGGCCTTTCGAGCCTGCTCCGCCATTCAATAAGATCATGGCTGATATTCTACCTCAACGCCACTTTCCTGCACTGTCCCCATATCCCTTGATTCCCTTAATATCCAAAAATCTATCGATCTCTGCCTTGAATATACTCAACGATTGAGCCTCCACAGCCCTCTGGGGTGGACAATTCCAAAGATTCACCACCCTCTGAGTGAAGAAATTTCTCCTCATCTCAGTCCTAAATGGCCGACCCCTTATTCTGAGACTGTGACCCCTGGTTCTAGACTCCCCAGCCAGGGGAAACATCCTCCCTGCATCTACCCTGTCAAGCCCTGTAAGAATTTTGTATGTTTCAATGAGATCACCTCTCATTCTTCTAAACTCTAGAGAATATAGGCCAAGTCTACTCAATCTCTCCTCAGAGGACAATCCCCCCATCCCAGGTATCAGTCTGGTGAACCTTCGTTGCACTCCCTCTATGGCAAGTTTATCCTTCCTTAGGTAAGGAGACCAAAACTTTACACAATACTCCAGGTGTGGTCTCACCAGGGCCCTATGTAATTGCAGTAAGACGTCTTTACTCTTGCCTTCCTAATTGCTTGCTGTACCTGCATGCTAACTCTCTGTGTTTCTTGTACTAGGACACCCAAATCTCTCTGAACACCAACATTTAATAGTTTCTCATCATTTAAAGAATATTCTGTTTTTCTATTCTTCCTACCAAAGTGAATAACCTCACATTTCCCCACATTATACTCCATCTGCTATCATATTGCCCACTCACTTAACCTGTTGATATCCTTTGCAGACTCTTTGCGTCCTCCTCACATCTTACTTTTCCACAAAGCTTTGTATCGTCAGCAAACTTGAATACATTGCACTCGGTCCCTTCATCTAAGTAATTAATATAGATTGTAAATAGCTGAGGCCCAAGCACTGATCCTTGTGGCACCCCACTAGTTGCAATCTGCCAATCTGAAAATGACCCGTTTATCCCTACTCTATGTTTTCTGTTTGTTAACCAATTCATTATCCTTCCTAATACCTTACCCCCAATCCCATGTGCCCTTATCTTGCTTAAACAACCTTTTATGTGGCACCTTATCAAATGCATTTTAGAAATCCAAATATACTGCATCCACTGGTTCCTCTTTATCTATCCTGCTAGTTACATCCTCAAAAAACCATAATAAATTTTATCAAACACGATTTACCTTTCATAAAACCATGTTGACTCTGCCTAATCATATTATAATTTTCTAAGTACCCTGTTACCACTTCTTTAATAATGGATTCCAGTATTTTCCCAATGACTGATGTCAGGCTAACTGGCCTGTAGTTCCCCGTTTTCTCTCTTCCTCCTTTCTTGAGTAGCGGGATTACATTTGCTACCTTCCAATCTGTTGGGACCTTTCCTGAATCTAGAGATTTTTGGAAGATCACAACCAATGCATCCACTATCTCTGCAGGCCCCTCTTTTAGAACCCTCGGATGTAGGCCATCAGGTCCAGGGGATTTGTCGGCTTTTAGTCCCATTAGTTTCTCAAGTACTTTTTCTCCACTGTTATTAATTACTTTAAGTTCCTTGCTCTTGTGAGCCCCTTGGTTCCCCACTATTTTTGGTATCCTTTTTGTGTCTTCTACTGTGAAGACAGATACAAAATATTTGTTTAAAGCCTCTGCCATTTCCTTGTTCCCCAATATAATTTCTCCTGTCTCAGCATCTAAGGGACCAATGCTTACTTTTGCTATTCTCTTCCTTTTTACATACTTGTAGAAGCTCTTACAATCTGTTTTTATATTTCTTGCTAATTTACTCTCATATTCTATTTTCTCCCTTTTTATCAATTTTTGGTCATCCTTTGCTGGTTTCTAAAGCTCTCAATCTTCAGGCTTACTACTATTCTTTGCAACATTATAAGCCTCTTCTTTTAATCTAATACTATCTCTATACTATTTCTCAATGGAATGTATGTTTGTTGAGAATTTTGGAATATTTCTTTAAATGATTGCCACTGTTTATCTACTTTGATACCTTTTAATCTAATTTCCCAATCTACCTTAGCCAACTCACCTCTCATACCTGCATAATTGGCTTTGTTTAAGTTTAAGACTCCAGTGTCAGACTTAAGAATGTCACTTTGAAACTCAATGTGAAATTCTATCCTATTATGATCACTCTTTCCTAGAGGATCCTTTACTATAAGTTTACTAATTAACCCTGTCTCATTACACAAAACAAGATCTAAAATAGCCAAACCCAACATTGTCGTTAAAACTGCTGACAAGGGTGGCGCTGTTGTTGTTTAGCGAACCGACCTCTACCTAGTGGAGGCTGAACGCCAACTCTCTGACACCTCCTCCTACCTCCCCCTGGACCATGACCCCACTACCAAACATCAAGCCACCATTTCCAAGACTGTCACTGACCTCATCTCCTCTGGAGATCTTCCCTCCACGGCCGCCAACCTCATAGTTCCCCAACCCCGCACAGCCCGCTTCTACCTCCTTCCCAAGATCCACAAACAGGACTGCCCTGGTAGACCCATCGTTTCAGCCTGTTCTTGCTCCATGGAACTTATCTCTTCCTATCTTGACTCTATTTTTTCTCCCCTTGTCCAGTCTCTTCCCACCTACATCCGCGACTCTTCCGATGCCCTCCACCACTTTAACAGTTTCCAGTTTCCTGGCCCCAACTATCTCCTTTTCACTATGGATGTCCAATCCCTCTACACCTCCAACCCCCACCAGGATGGCCTGAGGGCGCTCCGCTTCTTCCTTGAACAGAGGCCCAACCAGTCCCCTTCCACCACCACCCTCCATCACTTGGCTAAACTTGTTCTCACATTGAACAACTTCTCTTTTGACTCCACTCACTTCCTTCAAATTAAAGGTGTTGCTATGGGAACCCGCATGGGTCCTAGCTATGCCTGCCTTTTCGTGGGATATGTGGAACATTCTTTGTTCCAGTCCTACTCAGGTCCCCTCCCTCACCTCTTTTTCCGGTACATTGATGACTGTATCGGTACCGTTTCCTGCTCTCGCCCTGAACTAGAAAATTTCATTCACTTTGCTTCCAATTTCCACCCTTCCCTCACCTTCACATGGTCCATCTCCAACTCTTCCCTTCCCTTCCTCGACTTCTCTGTCTCCATCTCTGGGAATAGGCTATTGACAAACATTCACTATAAGCCCACTGACTCCCACAGCTACCTGGACTACACTTCCTCCCACCCTGCTTCCTGTAAGGACTCTATTCCATTCTCCCAGTTTCTCCATCTCCGCCGCATCTGCTCTGACGATGCCACCTTCCATACTAGTGCTTCCGACATGTCTTCCTTTTTCCTCAACCGAGGATTCCCCTCTACCGTGGTTGACATGGCCCTTGACCGTGTCCGTTCTATTTCCTGCACTTCTGCTCTCACCCCTTCCCCTCCCTCCTGGAACCACGATAGGGTTCCCCTTGTCCTCACCTTTCACCCCACCAGCCTCCACATTCAACGGATCATCCTCCGCCATTTCCGCCACCTCCAGCGTGATCCCACCACCAAACACATCTTCCCCTCACCTCCCCTTTCAGCATTCCGAAGGGACCGCTCCCTCCGCGACACCCTGGTCCACTCCTCTATCACCCCCAACACCCCTTCCACTTTGCCTGGCACCTTCCCGTGCAAGTGCAGGAGATACAACACCTGCCCTTTTACCTCCTCCCTTCCCACTGTCCAGGGCCCCAAACACTCCTTCCAGGTGAAACAGCGATTTACTTGTACTTCTTGCAATTTAGTATACTGTATTCACTGCTCACGATGCGGTCTCCTCTATATTGAGGAGACCAAACGTAGATTGGGTGACAGCTTTGCAGAACACCTCCGTTCAGTCCGTAAGGGTGAAACCCGAGCTTCCGGTCGCCTGTCACTTTAATTCTCCGCTCCACTCCCACTCTGACCTCTCCGTCCTTGGCCTCTTACACTGTTCCAATGAAGCTCAACGTAAGCTCGAGGAACATTTTTCAATTAGGCACTTTACAGCCTTCTGGACTATACATTGAGTTCAACAATTTCAGGCCATAACCTCTGCCCCTGTCATTTTTTTCTCTCTCTCACATGGCAGCTGTCGATCATTCTGCCATTGCCATTTATGCTTCATCTAGTCATCTTTTGTTTCTTAACTTGTCCCATTACCATCTCCTTTTGCCTTGCACCATCATCCCTTTTGTCTCTTAATCTCTCCTGCCTTCCATCCTATCACAGACCTTCCCTTTTGTTCTTTCCTCCCCTCCCCACTCTCCCTGCCCCGACACTTGCTTAAAAACCTGTTCCATCTCCAACTTTTTCCAATTCTGACGAAGGGTCATCGACCTGAAACGTTAACTCTGTTGCCTGACCTGCTGAGTATTTCCAGCATTTTCTGTTTTTATTTCTAAAATAGCCTGTTCCCTGGTTGGTTCCATGATGTATTGTTCTAGGAAACTGTCTCGAATATATTCCATGAACTCATCTTCCAGACTACCCTTGCCAATTTGAGTATAAACACCAGCACAGTCTAGTTGGGCCAAATGGCCTATTTCTGTGCTGTATATTATATGTAATTCTGTGTATGAGCTCCTGTGTAATTTAGTGTGTGCAAAGTCTTCCCAGATTTTCTGGCATGATTTGTAAGGAGTGGAGCCTATGACAATTGTCTTTGGGAGAGTGAAGCGAGGGACAGGGACTCTGTACACCAGGAGTTGCTGCTTCAGTGGTCAATTTGGGACCTGACATATTACTTGAGGCCGGTACACCAGGTGAGATAAGTGATACCCCTGTCTAGATGGGCCTCACCTGTGGAAGAGGTGATAGATCTCGGCCAGAGAAATGGCCCTGAGCTTGAAATAATGTCCTGAATTGAGATCAGCTTCTCGGGTCCAGGAGTGGGGCCTGGGCAACCCCCATTCCCCCTACCCACAAGGCAGCCAGATGCAGCCAGGTGCCAGAGATGTGCATGCAGTGCCACTTGGGCCCACCTGCCCCATGCAGATTAGGTGTCCTCCCACTGACACACAAACTCCCGTGAGATCAGTACTGGAGGGCACTGACTGGCGTGATCTCTGCTTAACTGCAGAGATCGTGGCCCAGAGATTTCCGGGGGCTCTGTTTCCTTCTGTATTTCTTTTCACAGTTAAGAAACATGCACCATGTCTCCTCTCAAACTTACTTTCTCCAATGAAACAAGTTTCAGTTGTGTCGCCTCTTTATACCTTGGAGCCCAAAATTGCACAGCACATAACTTGCCTCATTGACAGAATCCTATAATGTCCCCAAAATGTTTTACGTTTTCCACTGTTACTGATGAGCATCTCTATGATGTGTATGTGCAGGGTCGCAGAACAAGATTCCTTTAACTGCTTTCCTGTATTTCAAGCTACGAGGGGGTAATTACCTGGGGATAGATACTTGGGCAATAACAGAGGTAAATACCAAAGAATACCAGAGTAAATACCCAAGGGAGCAAAACCCCAGGGAATACCTGAAGGTAGATGCAGGGGGTAAATACCTGTTGAGTTTACCCCCAGGTGGCTATTGGGTACTAACATGTGGTCTTTACTAGCTCATTGGATGCCTTCCATGACTGCTGGACATCGCATGTTTTGATTTCTCCTGATTTTACTATTCTGATTTTGTTCTTATTTGCTTTTGTTAAAATAGTGGGGGTGCTTGGGGGCTAACCGTCCCTATAATTTAAAGATATGGCCATATGTTTCATGTTCGTAGCTCCAATGCTCACTGCCTCAAATTAAAATCTATGTGTCATTCCTTAACCCATACCCATTCCTTAATTAATTCAGCTCACTCGTGGGATCCCAGCAAGTTGGATCAGGCTCTTTACTGAATTCTAACCTGTTTAGTTGGTCCCTCTTCTTCAGTCCATGGGAGAATTGGGACATCCTCAGAGCGGGTGGTCTCCATCAGTTCCCTTCACCTAGGGGCACTCCCTTTAACATTCTCTTGACTTCCTGGAGGAGGCAGTGAGCGGTGACTATCCAGAATGGTGCACTTGGTGGGTCAGGATATCCTTGCTCCTCTCTTTACCGGTCTCCATTTTTATCTTCAATCTTTGCAAATACCGAGTAGCACCCAACTATTGGCAATCCCATCCCCATGGGGCTGGCAAATTACATGCTTGGCAGTACTCTCCATCAGTGTAGACTAAGCTAACTCCATTTTCTGCTATTAAAATGTCCTGGCCAAGGAAATTGAAGGAGATGAGGAGGAAGAGGATGGGAGAATAGTATTACAGAAGCTAGTGCTGGTTTACTGAAGCAATTAACATTCGGGGGCATGATATAAGTGCAGAGGACCCTCCAAGTGTGTATGGCCGGTCACCAGAAACCTTGGGCAGCTTTTGTTTATCTTAGAGCATCTCAGTTGTAGTCAGTGGCTCGGTTAGCCACGCTCTTTTTTGGGGGTAATTTTTACCCCTCTTTGACAATTCTTGTCTTCGTACCTAAATTTATATTCCATCCTATTTTTCTGCATCATTCACCAGCAATTTCCTCAGGGCCTCTGCTGCTCAGTCACTGTAACTTTGGTGGAAGTTCAACGGAAACAATCACAAATTCTGCCCTGGCAGAATCTTGTATTTCTAGGGGCACAGTTTGAAACTGTCAGGTACAGGATATCCCTCCCTGCGATTGATATAGGGCACTCCGGACTTAATATTCCCTCTTAGATGACTGCTCCTGTCTCACATTAAAAGCTTATGGGGGCAGTGTATCAATGCTGGACTTTTAGTGCTGGACTAAGGGCTGATACATCCTTCTGTGGGTTCCCCTACAGACAAGTCCTCCTCAATTAACTTCTCCCTCCACCTTGAATTGCCTACTCAAAATCCATCTTTTCACCAAAATCCACTACTCCCAGTCTCTCCCTGCATGGCCTGACACATATTTCTCTATCTATTTCCACTGTAAAGTGTCATTCGAAATAATTACTGAAAGCTTGTTCTTAGCCAATGGATTAACTCACTGTTAATGAGAAATTACCGTGCAAAGAGGTAGAAGATAAGATTCTAATCATGGATGGTAACCATGTGGGGTTACCAACCACCCCGTGTCAATGCTAACATGCCATATTTCTAACCTACGCTACTTCATTTGATTTCCTATTTAACCCAATCAGATTGAATTTTAGGTACTTGTAGTCCAGTGCAGGATTTAACTCCTTTTTATTTTAACTCCACAGCCTACAGTTGAAGGATGGCAAACAGTCTTCTGGATCGCTGGGGGCATTAGTGTGTCTGGTGGTCTGTTTTTCACAATTTATGCCAAAACTGAGATCCAGCCGTGGGCATTAGATTGATACTAAGGGCCCTGAAATTCGATGGGAGTTTGCATGGTCTCGTGCTTTAACTCTGATGGGGAACCGATTGAACTGCCAGGGAAAAGCCGCTCACCCAGTGTAACTCGGAGTTATAGCAAGTGATCAGGAGGAACCCCTGAGGGGCTTCAAGACCTACCATTTTACTTCATTTAGCATGCTTCACACATTCAATAAGTCTGCCCCTTGTCTGATTGGTTCTGGGGAGTTGTACGGTCTGCCTTCAGAAAGTGATGAGATACACTTTGGAACATAGGAACTGGAGGAGGCCATTTAGCTCCTTGAGCCTGTTCCGCCATTCAATTAAATCTTGGCTGATATGTGACCTAACTCCATATTCCTGCCTTTGCCCCATATCCCTTAATACCTTTGGTTAACAAAAATCTATCAATCTCAGATTTAAAATTAACAATTGACCTAGCATCAATTGCCGTTTGCGAAAAATAGTTCCAAGCTTCTACCACCCTTTGCGTGCAGAAATGTTTCCTCACTTCACTCCTGAAAGGCCTGGCTCTAATTTTTAGAATATGCCCCCGGTCCTAGACTCCCCAACCAGCGGAAATAGTTTCTCTCTATCTACACTATCAGTTCCCCTTAATAGCTTGAAAATTTCGATCAAATCACCCCATTACCTTCTAAATTCGAGGGAATGCAACCCTAGTTTGTATAATCTCTCCTCGTAATTTAACCCTTTATTATTCTGGTAAATCTATGCTGCACTCCCTCAAAGGCCAATATATCCTTCCTATGGTGTGGTGCCCAGAACTGCTCACAGTACTACAGGTGTGGTCTAACCAGGGTTTTGTACAGCTGCAGCATAACTTCTACCCCCTTGTATTCTAGTCCTCTAGATATAAAGGCCACCATTCCATTAGCCTTCTTAATTATTTTCCGTACTTGTCCATGACCTTTTAATGATCTATGTACTTGAACCCCCCAAGTCTTTTTGGACCTCCACTGTTTTGAGCTTTTCTTCATTTAGAAAGTACTCTGTTCTATCTGTTTTAGGTCCAAAGTGGATGACCTCACATTTGCCTACTTTGAAATCCATTTGCCACAGTTTTGCCCATTCACTTAATCTATTAATATCTCTTTGTAATTTTATGTTTCCATCTTACTGCTTACAATGCCGCCTATCTTTGTGTCACTGACAAACTTGGATTTGTGGCTTTCTATCCCATCATCGAAGTCATTAATAAATATTGTGAATAGTTGAGGCCCCAACACATATCCTTGCGGGGCACCATTCGTCACACCCTACCAATTAGAGCACCTGCCCATTATCCCTACTCTCTGTCTCCTGCCACTCAGCCAATTTCCTAACCAGGTCAATAATTGGCCTTCAATTCCATGAGCTTCAACTTTAGCCAACAGTCTCTTATGATGGACTTTATTGAATGCCTTCTGGAAGTCCATATAAATAACATCCATTGACATTCCCCTGTCCACTATTTTAGTCACCTCTTCAAAAAATTTAATCAGATTCGTCAGGCATGACATACATTTTACAAATCCATGCTGGCTCTCTCTGATCAGCTGAAAATTTTCAAGGTGTTCAGTCACTCTATCCTTAATTATAGACTCTAGTAATTTCCTGACAACAGATGTTAGGCTAACTGGTCTATAATTCCCTAGTTTCCCCCTCTCACCTTTCTTAAATAGTGGAGTGACATGCACAATTTTCCAATCATAAGGAATGGTTCCCGAATCGAAAGAACTTTGGAAGATTATAGTTAGAGCATCTGTAATGTTCTCACCTACTTCGTTTAAAACCCTGGGATGGAAACCATCTTGTCCTGGAGATTTGTCACTCTTTAGTGTCATTATTTTCTTCATTACTGTTATTTTGCTTACATTAATTTTGGTGAGTCCCCATCCCTGATTCAATATTAGTAACCTTGGGATGTCCAGCATGCTATCCTCTTCCTCTACTGTAAATACTGATGCAAAGTAATTATTCAACATGTCCGCCATTTCCTTATTTTCATTGACAATATCAGCGATATCAGTTTTCAAGGGGCCCACATTGCTCCTGACTACCCTCTTTTTCCTAATATAATTGCAAAAAAATGTTTGTGTTAATTTTGATATCCCTTGCAAGTTTTTTTTCATACTCCCCTTTTGTAGCTCTTACTATCTGTTTTGTCTTACTTTGGATGGCCTCGCCCTCTAGAAAAAGCAAGTAGCGTGCCTGAGTGTTAGCTCATTTTCCCAAGCTCCATTATTGTATCCCTCACTCTATATACACACACTATCTTCTGACTTCACTCTTGGCAGAAAATCTGTTATTTTTAGAGTTGAATAAGAATAAAAATGGTGAAATTCTGTGCTCCCAGGAGGGAGCAGCACGAGAAGAGGGCACAGGTCAGAGTTAGAGCCACAACACTGCAACGTCAGATTTCGGACCTGTGCTCCCTTCGAGTGCACCTCCCCACTGGGAGCACGGAGTTGGTGAAGTTACCCGAAAAAGATAAAATTAAATAACACAGTAACTTCAAAGATATGAAATTGACAGTCAATTAAACTAAAAGAAGAGTTTCGGCAACTGAGCAAGAGGTTGTAAAGAATGTCAAAGTCCATTTTCAGTGATGAATGGGATGATCTGTGTATCAAATGCCTGCCTCTAGATTTTTGTTAATAATTGTCAACACTACCTTGGGTTTTCTAGTTGATTCTGTAAGGACAGATTTCTGCAACTTGCTGACCTTCAAAGAACAGCCAAAATAAATCTACAAAATAGAAAAGAGCCCTCAGAGTGACAGATTACCTACACCAATTACCTACTTTGGGCAGCATGACCACCTCAACATGCATTGCATCATCAGGTTTGCCAGTGCTGTCTTCTTCCAGTCTTACAGTGCAACGGAAATGCCTAACAATTGCCCTAAATCTGTCCTCAAAATGGAGTTTCAGCGGTCAGGCTGAACCTGGGATATGAATAAAAGCATTTCTCACAAGAATCGGTCGGTCGCAGCTTGGCGAGAACGTGTTTGAAGACTACAAATATGTCATTTCTTATCTGACTTGATGTAGAAGGCTCAATAGTTAGGAGAGTGGAATTGCCAAGTGATACATGTCTTTTCCCATAGTTTAACCTGAGACCATCAGAGTATTAACATGGCAGCTTAAGATGATTTTCACCTTAGGGAGGAACTGATTGGTTACTGATAAAACTGAGGAGGTTTATTTGAGAATCAAAGATACATAAGATGGTGAAATAAGAACAGAAAATGCTGGAAATATGTTCAGGTTCTGCCGAAGGCGCATAAGACCTGAATTGTCTTGGCCGTGCCTTCAGCTGCCTAGGCCCTAAGCTCTGGAATTCCCTTCCTAAACTCTTTGCCACTCTACCTGTCTCTTGTCCTTTAAGACGCTCTTTAAAACCTACCTCTTTTATCAAGATTCTGGTCACCTATCCTATCTCCTTATGTGGCTTGGTGTGAAATTTTCTCTGATAACGCTCCTGTGAAGTGCCTTGGGACATTTTACTACATTAAAGGCGCTTTTTCAATGCTGGTTGGTGTTAACCCTATTTCACTGTCTCCACAGATGTTGCCTGACCTGCTGGGTGTTTCCAGCATGTTCTGTTTTTACTCAGATCCCAGCATCTGCAGTATTTTGCTTTTTGATATATAAAAGGTTTTATTTCACACTAAAAAGGAATATGTAATCATATTATGTAAAAGGTAGCAGTAGCATTAAGGGTTATAGTGTGGGAGCTGTCTCATGTATGCATAAGTGTGTCTGTGTAAAAGGGGCAGAAAGTGCATCTCCAGGCAAAGTTACGTGTAATCCTCTTAAAGGATAGAAGGAGAGAGAGAGAGAGAGAGAGAGAGGTTATAGAAGTTAAAGATTATGGCCATAGAAGCCAGATACAGGCAGACTTTAAGAATGTCACTTAAATGTCTGAGAAGTCTCCCCGAGACTAAGGGAAGTGAGATTTGAGCCAACTAGTCCCAGCACATAAAGTGGATGTACCCAGGAGGGAGGGAATATCACACCTACTGATGGAGTTTCATCATTTCAGCATCCTAGGAAGCTGACACTATCATCCCAGAGGAAGGCGAGGTAACCAGCTCCACCAGACCAACTCAGAAGGATGAGGTGGGATAAGTTCCTGGATCATTGCTAACTGCGAGTGTCACAGTAATAAACTGAACTCATTAGATATTAAGCTCTCCCATAGACTGTCTATCTAATGCTGTTAACTTGTCAGCTATCTAAGGAGTCTAACAATAACCTAATCTCACCAATTTATATGAATCTCGAACACAAATTAATATCAATTTATAATCAGCAAGTTGGTTAATGGTAAATTACCATGACAGAGCGGAACTGCCTGTGATACCTTCATTATTCATTGTCAGTTAACCATATCCACTAAATAATTTGCATACTTAATACTTAAGATTGAAATGCTGGTAATTGTGATCAGAGGGTGTTAATAAAGAAATGTTAATTCATGAATTTATAGTCTGACTTCTGTGATGATTTGACAAGAAAGGATTTATTTATTCACTCAGTAGCTTAAGTAGATCCTGATGGAAGCTTGGTAGTGTAAATGTGAATATAATCCAAATTTAGGCATCATTCACTCCTAGGCATAGACTGTGTGGTAAGCCCCTGATGGCTCTTTGAGGAGTGAAGGATTCAACTGGTGCCCATGATAAACATTCCTTTCAAGGTTTATTAGGGTACCAATCCCAAAGTTCTTACAACAGCTTCCAACAGCAGTGAAGCATTACCCCATGTGGTGAAAACTGCCCTTATTCCCCTCAAATCCTCTAATTTCCCAATGAGAGCTCATATCTACACCACCTATCTGTGCTTAAAAATGGTTTGCTATTTTTCTCCCAGCTCCAGCTCTCTAAACTTACCTATCCTGCTGGTTCTAGTCCATCTTACTCTTTATTAATGACCTACTGGCACCAGGAATCTCTCTCCAACTGTAAGATTCTCAAAATTCACAGATCCCCCAAAACTCGAAGACAAACCCTAAGGAAAAAAAGACTTTGGACTCTTCTTCTAACTATTACAGGTGGTGAAATGCATTGGGCTAAACCGAAGGACATTTTAGAGCAAAAACCAAGATTTGGTATTTTAAAAGACATGTCTGGACTTGTAAGGGAGAAAAGGCTGTAAAGGAAGGTGGGATCAACCTCTGTAAAGACAGTTTGGATATTGGAGTTAATGGGAACTGTCTGGGGAACCGCATGACCTCGCTTGGAGTTAAATCGGCCCCTAGCAGACATTAACATCCTAACAATACCTGAGGAAAAACAGTCTCCACCCAAATTTACAGAGCCCATTAAAGACATGCATAAAACAGATTACTTCGGCCTACTCTATAGAAATCCTAGACCCAGTCAAGAAACCCAAAACATGAGGACAATTCAACTACAATTAAACAACAGATTGACAGGATGGAGCTATCCCGAAACCACTTCACACATTTACAAACCAGTTACTGTTAACGAGCCCTCCAAAATCTTACAATGACCGGGATTTGATTTGGCATGCAGATAAGGAAGCTTCAATGGGTATAATTAAAGGCCCGTTCTCAACAGTTCAAGTTCGAGTTCTCCAGTACAGGTACACAGTTCAGCAGTTACAACAAGTTCCCTACAAGTTCAAGGGTGGAGCAGTTACACAGTTACAGCAAGCAGCAGGGAGTTCAGCAAGCAGTCCGGCAGAAGGCAGTTCCACAGTTCTGCAAGAAGACAGTTCCACAGCTCTGAAGAAGACAGTTCAACAAGGCAAGGGGGCAACAGAAAGAAGTTCAACAAAGAAGGCCAGCAGCTCCAGAAGCAGTCCGACATGCAAGAAGAGACCAGAGCGACCGCCTCAGTGACCATCGGACACCTCGCGGCAACAAGGGCCTTATGAAACTTTTTACTTAAAAGGACTCTAAACCCTACCTCTAACCAAAGAAAAGTGGGCACTCACCCAATAAATCCAATCCAGCGAGCCCCGAAACCGCGAACCATCTCAACTGTCAAGGATTCGTTTGGTGAGCATTATCCCTGGTTCTCCAGAGTCCAACTTAGCTAGTGAAGTGGGATTGGGAGGGATGAAGTATTCTTCTAATGTTATTTCCCTCGCTTGTACCGAAGTGTTCCCCACTTTTAGAGTGTTAAGAGTGTTTGTGTTGTGTTTTACTTTCTTGAATAAAGACCAAAGTTCTTGCATCAAAACCAGTTGTCTGCTGCACTTTTTGTCACAACCCCCAAGGTCTAGAACCAAGGGAGTGGGAGCGATTCGAACCGCTCAGAAGTCAGAGGTGAAGCTGACACAAACCACCACCCCCAACATAACTCACAATACCAACTCCAAGCTTGCACCAACACTTCCAGTCACGAAGTTTGTGGTGACTGTCACAGCAAAATTCTCCCCCGCTTGCTCCATCTCCTTGCTGCCATTCCCAAGTTCCTCCCCCTCTTCAGCATCACACATTTTCCTAAGCTCCGTGCAATTGCACAGCCATCATTCTGTTCTGAGGGGTCTATTCTAACTGCTGTGTGTTGCTGTAAGGTGTGTCATTGTACGGTGTGTCAATGTACGATGTGTTACTGTACGTGTGTCACAGCATGGTGTGTCACAGCATGGTGTGTCACTGTACGGTGTGTTACTGTACGGTGTGTCATTGTACTGTGTGCCACTGTATGGTGTGTCATTACATGGTGTGTCACTGTGCGGTGTGTCATTGTACGGTGTCTCACTGTACAGTGTCATTGTACGGTGTGTCATACTACGATGTGTTACTGCACGGTGTGTCGTACAGTGTGTCACTGTACGGTGCATCATTGTACGGTATGTTACTGTACGGTGTATTCCTGTACGGTGTTTTTCTGTACAGTATGTTACTGTAAGATGTGTCATTGTACGGTGTGTCATTGTACAGTGTGTCATTGTATGGTGTGTCACTGTACGTTGTGTCATTATATGGTGTGTCACTGTACGGTGTGTCATCGTACGGTGTGTCACTGTATGGTGTGTCACTGTACAGTGTGTCATTTTACGGTGTATTGTTGTACAGTGTGTCACTGTACGGTGTGTTACTGTACAGTGTGTCATTGCACGATGTGTTACTGTATGGTGTCACTGTACGGTGCTTCACTGTATGATGTGTTACTGTGCGGTGTAACATTGTACGATGTTACATTGTTTGGTGTCACTGTATGGTGTGTTACTCTACAGTGTAGCATTTTACGGTGTCACTGTATGGTGTGTTAGTGTATGGAATAACATTGTATGGTGTTTCATTTTACGTTGTGCTAGAGTTGGTTATAGACCTGAAGCATTAAATTATTTATTTTAGCCACAAATACTGCCTGATCTGCTGACTATATCCATAATTATTTTTTGCATGAGAACAGGTTTTCCAGCTCTTCTATTTTCCCTCTACACTATGCAAAGCACATACAGGGCAGGATTTAACTATACAAAAATCTTTACCCGTACAAGGCACATTTGAAAAGATGAGAAGTTCTCCTGCAGATTCATTCAACGTTTTTAACTTGAATGAAAGAGATTCTATCCTCTCCACCGACAAATCTCAGAAAAGTGAGTTCTTCTGTTTTTTAATTCTCGGAGGGAAGGTTTGAAATTCTGCTTTACACTCTCAGTGCAGTAATCCACTACTTTGAACTGTGCGATTCCTGCAAGATCAATGCCTGTAGAATTAGAACTGGTAGAACTGATGGGCCTTTTGAAGAACGCCTGCAACAATGATGCTCACTGATGCCCAGTTTGGGTTCCGCCAAGACCACTCGGCTCCTGACCTCATTACAGCCTTGGTCCAAACATGGACAAAGGAGCTGAATTCCAGAAGTGAGGTGAGAGTGACTGCCCTTGACATCAAGGCAGCATTTGACCGAGTGTACCATTAAGGAGCCCTCATAAAACTGAAGTCAAAAAATGATGCTGAGCTACTTGATAAGCATCTTAGGAGCATGAACTGAGCATAGTCTGTGAATGCAGTTGCTTTGTGCACACTGTTGTACATTAACGGAGCAGAAGAAAAAGGGAAGGGAAGAGAAGGGAAATGGAAAGGGGTCTTACATATCCTTGTGGGCGGTATCATGGAACAGTAAAAGGCCTTCTTCTGAGTGTAGGGCCTCCCAATTAGTCAGCAGAGAGGTTTTTTTTATTCGTTTATGGGATGTGGGCATCGCTGGCAAGGCCAGCATTTATTGCCCATCCCTAATTGCCCTTGAGAAGGTGGTGGTGAGCCGCCTTCTTGAACTGCTGCAGTCCCTGTGGTGAAGGTACTCCCACAGTGCTGTTAGGTAAGGAGTTCCAGGATTTTGACCCAGTGACAATGAAGTAATGGCGATATACTTCAAAGTCAGGATGGTGTGTGACTTGGAGGGGACCCTGGAGGTGGTGGTGTTCCCATGCGCCTGCTGCCCTTGTCCTTCTAGGTGGAAGAGGTCGCGGGTTTGTGAGGTGCTGCCGAAGAAGCCTTGCAAGTTGCTGCAGTGCATCTTGTAGATGGTACACACTGCAGCCACGGTATGCCGGTGGTGGACTGAGTGAATGTTTAAGGTGGTAGATGGGGTGCCAATCAAGCTGGCTGCTTTGTCCTGGATGGTGTCGAGCTTCTTGAGTGTTGTCGGAGCTGCACTCATCCAGGCAAGTGGAGAGTATTCCATCACACTCCTTACTTGTGCCTTGTAGATGGTAGAAAGGCTTTGGGGAGATAGGAGGTGAGACACTCACTGCAGAATACCTAGCCTCTGACCTGCTCCTGTTGCCACAGTATTTATGTGGCTGGTCCAGTTAAGTTTCTGGTCAATGGTGACCCCCAGGATGTTGATGGTGGGGGATTTGGCGATGGTAATGCCGTTGAATGTCAAGGGGCGATGGTTAGACTCTCGCTTGTTGGAGATAGTCATTGCCTGGCACTTCTGTGGCGCGAATGTTACCTGCCACTTATCAGCCCAAGCCTGAACGTCATCCAGGTCTTGTTGCATGCGGGCATGGACTGCTTCATTATCTGAGGAGTTGTGAATGGCACTGAACATTGTGCAGTCATCAGCGAACATCCCCATTTCTGACCTTATGTTGGAGGGAAGGTCATTGATGAAGCAGCTGAAGTTGGTTGGGCCTAGGACACTGTCCTGAGGAACTCCTGCAGTGATGTCCTGGGGCTGTGATGATTGATCTTCAATCACCACAACCATTTTCCTTTGTGCTAGGTATGACTCCAGCCAGTGGAGCGTTTTCCCCCCGATTCCCATTGACTTCAATTTTACTCGGGCTCCTTCATGCCACACTCGGTCAAATGCTGCCTTGATGTCAAGAGCAGTCACTCTAACCTCACCTCTGGAATTCAGCTCCTTTGTCCAAGTTTGGACCAAGACTGTAATGAGGTCGAGAGCCGAGTGGTCTTGGCGGAACCCAAACTGGGCATCAGTGAGCAGGTTATTGGTGAGTAAGTGCCGCTTGATAGCACTGTCGATGACATCTTCCATCACTTTGCTGATGATTGAGAGTAGACTGATGGGGCGGAAATAAGCCGGATTGGATTTGTCCTGCTTTTTGTGGACAGGACATACCTGGGCAGTTTTCCACATTGTCGGATAGATGCCAGTGTTGTTGCTGTACTGGAACAGCTTGGCTAGAGGTGTGACTAGTTCTGGAGCACAAGTTTTCAGCACGATAGCCGGGATGTTGTCAGGGCCCATAGCCTTTGCTGTATCCAGTGCGCTCAGCCATTTCTTGATATCACGTGGAGTGAATCAAATTGGCTGAAGACTGGCTTCTGTGATAGTGGGGACCTCAGGAGGAGGCCGATATGGATCATCCACTTGGCACTTCTGGCTGAAGATGGTTGCAAATGCTTCAGCCTTGTCTTTTGCACTCACGTGCTGGGCTCCACCATCATTGAGGATGGGGATATTCATGGAGCCTCCTCCCCCGTTAGTTGTTTAATGGTCCACCACCATTCACGACTGGATGTGACAGGACTGCAGAGTTTTGATCTGATCCGTTGATTGTGGGATCACTTAGCCCTGTCTATAGCATGCTGCTTCTGCTTTTTAGCATGCATATAGTCCTGTGTTGCAGCTTCCCCAGGTTGGCACCTCATTTTTAGGTATGCCTGGTGCTGCTCCTGGCATGCTCTTCTACACTCCTTATTGAACCAGGGTTGATCCCCTGGCTTGACGGTAATGGTAGAGTGAGGGATATGCTGGGCCATGAGGTTACAGATTGTGGTGGAATACAATTCTGCTGCTGCTGATGGCCCACAGCGCCTCATGGATGCCCAGTTTTGAGCTGCTGGATCTGTTCTGAATCTATCCCATTTAGCACGGTGGTAGTGCCACACAACACGATGGAGGGTGTCCTCAGTGTGAAGACGGGACTTCATCTCCACAATGACTGTGGTGGTTGCTGCTACCAATACTGTCATGGACAGATGCATCTGTGACAGGTAGATTGGTGAGGACGAGGTCAAGTAGGTTTTTCCCTCGTGTTGGTTCTCTCACCACCTGTCGCAGGCCGAGACTGGCAGCTATGTCCTTCAGGACCCGGCCAGCTCGGTCAGTAGTGGTGCTACCGAGCCACTCTTGGTAATGGTCATTGAAGTCCCCCACCCAGAGTACACTCTGTGCCCTTGCTACTCTCAGTGCTTCTTCCAAGTGGTGTTCAACATGGTGGAGTACTGATTCATCAGCTGAGGGAGGGCGGTAGGTGGTAATCAGCAGGAGGTTTCCTTGCCCATGCTTGACCTGAGTCAATGTTGAGGACTCCCAGGGCCACTCCTTCCCGACTGTATACCACTGTGCCGCCACCCCTGGTGGGTCTGTCCTGCCGGTGGGACAGGACATACCCAGGGATGGCGATGGAGGAGTTTGGGACATTGGCTGAAAGGTATGATTCTGTGAGTATGACTATGTCAGGCTGTTGCCCAGACATGAGAAGAAGTCACAGAATGTCAACTACCCATCAGACACAGACAGCAAGTTCACAAAAAAGAGCTTCCACTGGGGGTAGAGTGTAATTATAGTATGATGAGTTTACCTATACAATTTCCATCATAAATGGGGACACAGGAATTTATAATGGGAATAGTGAACAGGAAGTGCAAGCTGGTGTATGATTTTTCATATATAGTTAGATAAATTGAAATACATTGTATTGTAAAACATTTTAGGTGGTCATTTGAAGAGCCTTTCATGATTAAATACTTTGTTTGTAAAGTGTCTTATTTGCTCCTTCATGTCAGCTCCTTATTTCCATTGATGTACAGATATGACACCAGCAGCATGGGGTCTGTTCATCTGGTGCATCTGACACTGTTCAGTAAAATGCCCTCGATTATAGCAGTTGCAAGACAGAAATTATTTTTTCCCAAAAAATTTATAGACAAGTATAGTGCACTTTGTACACAGTCCAGTGTAATTTGTATACAAATGTAGTGCACTCTGTACACAGTCGAGTGTATTTTATAGACAAGTGTAGTGCACTCTGCACACAGTCAAGCGTGTACATATCTGGTTACTCTTCATGAAATGCCATGAGTGAGTTTCCTTGTGCGCGGGCTCCGCCGTCAGGACCAGCCACGCTCCGGCGTGCGCGCTTCCGCGGAAGGCGGTTGGAAGCCATGAAGACGGAAGCGGTACTTGCGCGTGACGGGAAGGCAGGTCTGGGTGTTGAGTTCAGCCGCTGAGGGTTGTAAGATGGAGGAATCGAGCGAAGAGGATATCCAGCCGCTACTGAGCAGGAAGCCGAAGAGAGGTGCGTGAGAGTGGCCCCTACTCACTCGGCCCTCGGGTTACAGAGCGGCCCCCACTCACTGGGCCCTCGGGTTACAGACCGGCCCCCACTCACTGGGCCCTCGGGTTACAGACCGGCCCCCACTCACTGGGCCCTCGGGTTACAGACCGGCCCCCACTCACTGGGCCCTCGGGTTACAGACCGGCCCCCACTCACTGGGCCCTCGGGTTACAGACCGGCCCCCACTCACTGGGCCCTCGGGTTACAGACCGGCCCCCACTCACTGGGCCCTCGGGTTACAGACCGGCCCCCACTCACTTGGCCCTCGGGTTACAGACCGGCCCCCACTCACTCGGCTCTCGGGTTATTTGAAAGTGTCGGCGCTGTGACAAGAGGATGGTAAGAGTCTAATTAGGCTGTACCTAAACCGGACTGGGAAAGGTTAATTGGGGTTTTAAATAAGACTTTAAACTATTAAACGTGGGGGAAGGGAACTGTTAGGAATTACAGAAACCTAACAATAAAAGAATCAGGAAAAGAGAGTAAAGGACAAACTAAAGGAAGGAATAAGGATAATAAAAATGTCCAGAGATCGGATAAAGCCATAAAGTCATAAAGCAACTGCAGTTAACGGCCGCTGTAACTGGCTGCAACGCTAACCGAGTGAAATTGGTCTGGAGGGCATGGAGATAGGTTCAGTCTGGTGAACCTTTGTTGCACTCCCTCTATGGCAAGTATATCCTTCCTTTAGTAAGGAGACCAAAACTGTACACCATACTCCTGGTGTGGTCTCACCAGGGCCCTATATAGTTGCAGTAAGAGGTCTTTACTCTTCTACTCAAATTCTCTTGTAATAAAGGCCAACATACCATTTGCTTTCTTAATTGCTTGCTGTACCTGCGTGTTAACTTTCAGTGATTCATGTACAAGGACAGCCAGGTCCCTCTGAACACCAACATTTCCCAATCTCTCTCCATTTAAAAAATACTCTGCTTTTCTATTTTTCCTACCAAAGTGGATAACTTCACATTTCTCCACATTACATACCATTTGCCATGTTCTTACCCACTCACTTAACCTGTCTATATCCCCTTGATACCTCTTTGCATCCTCCTCACAATTTACATTCCCATCTAGCTTTGTATCATCAGCAAACTTGGCTATATTACATTTGGTCCCCTCATCCAAATCATTGATATAGATTGTGAATAGCTGAGGCCCAAACACTGATCCTTGCGCTACCCCACTAGTTACAGCCTGCCAACCCAAAAATGACCTGTTTATTCCTACTCTCTGTTTCCTGTCTGTTAACCAATCCTCAATCCATGCTAGTATATTACCCCCAATCCCATTATACCTAATTGTGTTTAATAACCTCTTGTGTGGCACCTTATCGAATGCCTTCTGAAAATCCAAATACACCACAGCCACTGGTTCCCCCCCATATAGGGCAACACGGTGGCATAGTGGTTAGCACTGTTGCCTCACAGCGCCAGGGACCCGGGTTCGAATCCGGCCTCGGGTGACTGTCTGTGTGGAGTTTGCACATTCTCCCCGTGTCTGCGTGGGTTTCCTCCGGGTGCTCCGGTTTCCTCCCACAGTCCAAAGACGTGCGGGTTAGGTTGATTTGGCTATGATAATTTGACCCTTAGTATTAGGGGGATTAAATACGTGGGGTTACAGGGATAGGGTGGGATATGTGTCGGTGCAGGCTCGATGGGCCGAAATGGCCTCTATCTGCACTGTGGGGATGCTGTGATTCTTCTGTGATCTATTCTGCTAGTTACAACCTCAAAAAACAGATTCGTCAAACGTGATTTCCCTTTCATAAAAAAGGGAGGCTTTTGGCAGATACAAAGGACTAAAAACAGTGGAAGCCCTAGATGAGTATAGAAAGTGCAGGGGGCTACTTAAAAAAGAAATTAGGAGAGCGAAGAGGGGGGCATGAAAAAACACTGGCAGGCAAAATAAAGGAAAATCCCAAAATGTTTTATAAGTATATTAAGGGCAAGAGGATAACCAGGGAAAGAGTAGGGCCCATTAGGGACCAAAGTGGCAATCTGTGTGTAGAGCCGGAAGATGTAGGTGAGGTTTTAAGTGAATATTTTGCATCTGTGTTCACTATGGAGAAGGACGATGTAGGCATAGAAATCAGGCAGGGGGATTATGATATACTTGAACAAATTAGTATTGAGAGGGAGGAGGTACCAGCGGTTTTAGCGGGCTTAAAAGTGGATAAATCCCCAGGCCCTGACGAGATGTATCCCAGGCTGCTGTGTGAGGCAAGGGAAGAGATTGCAGGGGCTCTGACACACATTTTCAGAACCTCTCTGGCCACAGGAGAGCTGCCAGAGGACTGGAGAATAGCTAACGTAGTACCATTATTCAAGAAGGGTAGTAGGGATAAACCAGGGAATTACAGGCCAGTGAGCCTAACATCAGTGGTAGGGAAATTATTGGAAAAAATTCTGAGGGACAGAATTAGTCTCCACTTGGAGAGGCAAGGATTAATCAAGGATAGTCAGCATAGCTTTGTCAGGGGGAGATCATGTCTGACCAATTTGATTGAATTTATCGAGGGGGTGGTTCGGTGTGTGGACGAGGGTCGTGCAGTTGATGTAGTCTACATGGACTTCAGTAAGGCTTTTGACAAAGTCCCACATGGGAGACTGGTCAGGAAGGTAAGAGCCCATGGGATCCAGGGCAATTTGGCACATTGGATCCAAAATTGGCTTCGTGGCAGGAGGCAGAGGGTGATGGTCGAAGGTTGTTTTTGTGACTGGAAGCCTGTGTCCAGTGGCGTACCGCAGGGATCGGTGCTGGGTCCTTTGCTGTTTGTAGTGTACATTCATGATTTAGATATGAATGTAGGAGGTATGATCAGTAAGTTCGCAGATGACAAGAAAATTGGTGGAGTGGTAAATAGCGAGGAGGGGAAGCCTCAGGCTACAGGACGATATAGATGGGTTGGTTAGATGGGCAGAACAGTGGTAAATGGAATTTAACCCTGAAAAGTGTGAGGTGATGCATTTTGGGAGGACTAACAAGGCAAGGGAATACACAATGAATGGTAGGACCCTAGGAAGGACAGAGGATCAGAGGGACCTTGGTGTGCATGTACATAGATCCCTGAAGGCAGCAGGACAGGTAGATAAGGTGGTTAAAAAGGCATATGGGATACATGCCTTCATTAGCCGAGGCATAGAATATAAGAGCAGGGAGGTTATGATGGAGCTGTACAAAACGCTAGTTAGGCCACAGTTGGAATACTGTGTGCAGTTCTGGTCGCCACACTATAGGAGGGATGTGATTGCATTGGAGAGGGTGCAGAGGAGATTCACCAGGATATTACCTGGGCTGGAGCGTTTCAGCTATGAAGAGAGACTGGACAGGCTGGGGTTGTTTTCCTTAGAGCAGAGAAGGCTGAGGGGGAACCTGATTGAGGTGTACAAAATTGAGGGGCATAGATAGGGTAGATAGGAAGGAACTTTTCCCCTTAGAGGGGTCAATAACCAGGGGGCATAGTTTCAAGGTAAGGGGCAGGAGGTTTAGAGGGGATTTGAGGAAAAACCTTTTCACCCAGAGGGTGGTTAGAATCTGGAACTCACTGCCTGAAAGGGTGGTACAGGCAGGAACCCTCACAACATTCAAGAAGCATTTAGATGAGCACTTGAAACGCCATAGCATACAAGGCTACGGACCAAGTGCTGGAAAATGGGATTAGAATAGACGGCTTGATGGCCGGTGCGGACACGCTGGGCCGAAGAGCCTCTTTCTGTGCTGTATGACTCTATGATAAATCCATGTTGACTGCCCAATCCTATTATTTTCTAAGTGCCCTGTTACCACGTCCTTAATAATAGATTCTAGCATTTTCCCTACTGCTGATGTCAGGCTAACTGGTCTGTAGTTCCTCATTTTCTCTCTCCCTCCTTTCTTAAATAGTGGGGTTACATTTGCTACCTTCCAATCCGCGGGAACTGTTCTAGAATTTAGAATCTAACTTGCTGCATAAAAAATATCTTCAATTCCCCTCTGGTTCTTTTGCCAATTACCTTAAATGTTTATCTGGTTACTGGCAGGAGGGCCAATTTCTCCTTGTTTACTCTATCAAAACCATTCATGATTTTCAACATCTATTAAATCTCCCCTTAACCTTCTCTGCTCTAAGGAGAACAATCCCAGCTTCTCTAGTCTTTCCACATAACTGAAGTCCCTCATCACTGGTACCATTCTAGTAAATCTCCTCTGCATCTCCAAGGCCTTGATGTCTTTCCTAAAGTGTGGTGCCCAGAATTCGACACAATACTCCAGCTGAGGCCAAACCAGTGATTTATAAAGGCTTAGCATAACTTCCTTACTTTTGTACTCTATTCCACTATTTATAAAGCCAAGGATTCCGTATGCTTTTTTAACAGCCTTATCAACTTGTCTTGCCACCTTCAAAGATTTATGTATGTGAACCCCCAAGTCTCTCAGTTCCTGCATCATTTGATAACAAGAGTCAGAAAACCATTCTGCAAAAGGAAAATATCTGGGTATACATGAACGTTTTTAATTGGGGTTTATGTAGAATCAGGAGATTGATGGGTACTGAATGTTACAGAATCAAAGACAGACTTATAATTTAAACTTTCACTTGGTGGAATAGCAATTTTATGTAACAACAGCTAAACTATTGATAAGATAACAAAGTAAGAGAGTTATGCTGATCTCATTAGCCCAACGGTAAAGAAGCTCATTAGTTAGTAAACTAATTTTCTTACTTAAAGTTATTGATAAGGGACAAGTTCAATTAAATTCTCCTTATGGAGTTGTATTTTAACTATTTATAATCATGTAATATAGAGGCGGTGGATTGTCACGAAAGGAGATGAGAAAAATGTATAAAATGTGGCAGCTTGTAATGAGTATTTGGATTCGTAAAGGCCTAAGATACTAAGCTCAGAATTGTAACGTGTTTGAATCCCCAATCAAACCCTCATCAGGTGCGGTTGTAAATACGATCTTTTAAGTGTATGATTAAGTACTATTTCATCTACTGTCTGCTTAATAAATCTATGACACTTGACCTCAATGTTCAAGAACCTTATTAAACTATCCTCTAACCATGACTATGACAGAGAAGTCACTCTTAACGTTGAATTTGGTCTGCACACCCAGTTCTAAATCCAGCAAATCCACTCTGTCTTCATGGTATAAGTTCGAATACAGGATTTGCATGGTTAAAACCCAGTGATGTATTAGTCTGTTCATTCAAATATTAAAAACATTAGATTTAATGGTGTGTGTCAGTGCCAAAATTAGCTTCATTGTCAAAGTTGTGCAAGTTAGAATCAGATGATTCTGAAACTCCAAGAACATTACAGCCACAACACGATATTGTACTTTCATAGCCTCAGAAAGTAATCAGACCTCAATCTTGGATTGCAGATTTCAGTCCTAAAAGTGTTACTAATGAGATGGGTTTCACTGTAATGTCTGTAATTGTTCTCAACCTAGTCTCCTGAAGGCTGTGTGGCCTTAACGGTAAAAAAAACATGCAGGTACTGAAGGGGCTAGAAAAGAATCACAAAAAAGTAGAATTTAAAAGACTAAATGAATGACGTAGTAAAACAAGATGGACAGTCCACTGATTCATTTGTATGTAGACATTGCTGGTTTTACCATACCATAGCTAAAATATGCCACCATTTCAAATTTCTGCCTAAATCTCTAACTCTGCTCTTTAAATTTGAGATGGTATACCATGTAAGATTTTATATATATATATTCGTCCAACAACTATTCTCAACATTTCCTCCAGTATCAGCTTGCTGCTCTGCTCGATACAACCTGGCGATTTTGGCCTTTTGGGGATTTTTTGTTGTGTATGCACTGCGTGTGAACCTCAGCGTTGCAATGGTCGAAATGTTAAATAATGCAACTTTACCCAAGAACGGGAGTGTTGAGGCATGTCCACCACATTCCAATTCTACTCAACAAAATTATGTGAAAAAGGTAAGATAACATTTCTCAATATTGTATTGGTAAAAGTTATTAATTACCAAACCTTTTAGCACAGAAATTGTTTACAATGGGTGTTTAGGTAACCTATTTTTGTATATCTAATGTTTCACAATTTAGTATGGTAATGTTATGGCATGAGCTGCTGCTGCTCCACGTAGTGCCATAGTGTAGATGCCCATGGCTGTATTACTGACTTGGTACTATTGGACACTTCTGTAATCTGTTTAAGTTGCTGGTGCTCTGAATTCTCCTGAGTTCTATTGTGGGACAGAATTCAGAACATTAGTAGCAGCAGCACTGAAATGACTGCAGGTGTGCAGTTGTTCAAAAGTCACTATAGCCACTTTAAAGGAAATATACCTGTGATATTTCTTGGTCTGCAGCTATTTATGATTTCCACTGTCTGTGCTTTGTCTCTGGAAACAGAGCAAAACCATTGCTTGAGTCTCTACTACCAGAGGAACTAGTGCCACCTCCTTTTATACAACTGCACTAGTGACTCAGATGGGGTGTGTTCTGCAGCAGCAATGGAACATAAATACAGTATTAGCATAGCTGCATTAACACACAGACTTAATTAAGGCCCATGCCCTGGTCAAAAACACAGCTCACCATAAACTTAAACAGTGCTGTCAGCTGGTTGCGTTATTTGAATGCATGACAGGCAGTGCACTTGGAGGGGGTGGTGGTTGTGGTTAGTTACCTGACAGTGGTCATGCTTGCACTGTGTGGCCCCAGTGGTGGGAAGATGCGGTCGGGGGATGCCTCTGATGTGAACAGAGTGAGAAGAGTGGAAGGTGCTGTTGGAGCTTTACAGCAGGGTGGGAACACATGGTGGAAAACTTCTCGAAGCTTCTGCAGAACCTCTTCATAAGGTTGGATATTTAATCTTCAGGCATTTTATTGCATGGATGACAGGTGGTTGTACAGGGGGAGGCTCCGAATGTTCTGAGCCCAGGGCCGCAAGCTTTCTTAATGCAGCACTGAATATTAGTCTGTATGAAATGGAAGTAGCAAGTGTGTTTATTCCAACTTAAGGCAGATAGCATATTTAGCAATCTACTGACACAGGAAAAAAACTAAAACAGCAGGGTGGAAGCTCGAGCAACTACTGCTGCTTCAGCTCAGCGCGTCAGTAAACCTTCAAAGCAGAAACACTTCCTGTGACAGGAGAAGGTGCGCTCTTCATTATTTGTACATACCTTAATACAGTCCCATCATTCACCTTGGGGAATGGGGAGGGTGGGTGGAGAAATATTGGAGCAACATTTCAAAATTTTCTGTGGGAATTTGGGGAGAAGCATTAGTAGCAGTGTCACAGATGTTCTCCGAATAGGAAGCTTTAGAGTCATCCAATTCTAAGTTATGCAACTTTGGCAGTCAAAGTAGTTTTGGCACTAACACCCTTACAGGATTGTTTTTTTGCAGTTCAGATGAATATTTCAGTGCATGTACAGTGAGATTTATACTGTGCAGGCTGGCTTTGCTTGATGCAGCTCGATTCTGAATCCCACTACAGGAAGAATTTCATAATTTGGAGCCCAGTACAAGAAACTCTCTCTTAACCGACACCTAAATATCCGGAAATCTCTCTTAACCGGCAAAATTCAGGAGTAGGTTCAGGTAAGTTTTACTATATATTAGTGGCCGTGTAACCGGGGTTCCTGCACCTGTGGCCGTGCACCAGGGACAACTGGATCTGTGGCCATGTAACCGGGGTTCCTGCACCTGTGGCCGTGCACCAGGGACTCCTGGATCTGTGGCCATGTAACCGGGGTTCCTGCACCTGTGGCCGTGCACCAGGGACTCCTGGATCTGTGGCCATGTAACCGGGTGCACCTGTGGCCGTGTACGGGGCTCTCGTACCTTGGTAAGTATACCTCTCTGTAATCCGGACTTTTTGATCAACCGGCACCACGCCGGTCCCGTCGGTGCCGGTTAATAAAGAGTTTCCTGTATAATGTACTTAAATATTAATTTGAATCGTACAAACTCTTCAGTAAGAATGTCAATGCCAAAGTTACAGGTTTTTCATTCAATCACTTGACACTGATTCTCATCCAATTTATTTCAAAGGCTAACTGTACCAATGTTTCGTCTGTGATTGTTCCCGTGGTGAATTTCTGATTTGAACAGTGCCACCTGAGCAGTTGCCAACTGGTGTGCAGGAATTTCCTCAAAGGAATAAGAAAGAAAATCTAGAGGTCCAATAGTTCTATTAAAATAGTAGGAGAAAACGAGAAGAGAGAACAGTGCCGAATCCCTGCTCTGGCAATGCATGGAGCAGCAGGTGAAGGGGATGCGGGCTGTAAGTGGCACCACAGTGTGTAGCCTCTTCTCAGTAACTCACCTCAGATTCACTCAGTGTCTGCCTTTTTCCAACTTGAATGAATTCATCTGCAACTTGGCACAAGGACTGTGTGACACTGAGAGGCTGACCCCATCACCTGCTGCTCTATGTGTATCAGGATCTCCAATCACAGCCTACCCTGCTCTGGGATGTTGCCAAAGCTGGGAATCAGCAATGTTCCCTCTCCTCATTTTCTACCTATTTTAAAAGAACTATTGGGCCTCTAGATTTTCTTTCTTATTCCTTTGAGGAAACTCCTGGCAGTCGTCCTCAATCCATTCCACCGCATAGAATTTTACACACACAAACAGGCCATTTGGCCCAACAGGTCTATGTTGGTGTTTATGCTCCACACAAGCCTCCTCCCACATTAATTCATCTCACCCTATCAACATACCTTCCTATTCCTTTTTCCTTCATGTACTTAGCTAGCTTCCCCTTCATTGCATCTATGCTTTTCGCCTCAACTATCCTGTGTGGTTGCGAGCTTGACATTCTCGGCACTCTGAGTAAAGAAGTTTCTTCTGATTCCTTATTGGATTTATTAGTGACTATTATATTTATGGCCCCTAATATTTGACTTTCCCACAAATGGAAACATTTTCTCTACGTCTACCCTATCAAACCCCTTCATAATTTTAAAGTCCTCTATCAAATCACCCCATAGTCTTCTTTAGAAGAGCTCCAGCTTGTTTAGCCTTTCCTGATGGTTATAACCTCTCAGTTCTGGTATCATCCTTGTAAATCTTTTTTGCACTTTCTCCAGTACTTCTATATCATTTCTATAATATGGAGACCAGAACTGTTCACAGTATAAATGCAAGTCTTTCTTTTAGTACTCCAAGTGTGGTCTAAGCAAGGTTAACATAACTTCTCTGCTTTTAAATTCTATTCCTCTAGAAATGATCCCCAGTGCTTTGTTTGCACTTTTTATGGCTTTGTTAACCTGCGTTGCTACTTTTAATGATTTGTGAATTTGTACCCCTAGATCCCTTTGTGGCTCTACCTTCTATTTTGCTTACTATGTGTAGCACTGACTTAAATGGAGTCCGCTGTATATTTTCCATCCTACTCCATGTAACACGGCAAGTTCTACTTTACTTTCAGCTCCATTTTCAATGACAGCTTGAACAGTTTCAAATCTCAACAGTCACTGTGCTACCTCGAGGCTACTTTAATAAGTTTGAAGCATCCCCACTGATCGCATGTATGATACTTAGCAAGCACCCTGAAGAACCCATTTTTAAAATCTACATTCCTGTACTTCAGTATACTGACTTTCTCCAGTCACTATGACGATAGGCTTCAGAGCGTCTTCGCAGGCAGTACAACTGATTTCATTCCCACCAGACTGATTTAGAAACTGACCACCTCCAGACAGCACCTCCCTCCCCTGTGACCTCTACCACCAAGAAGGACAAAAGCAGCAACGTTATAGGAACACAGAGTTCCTCTCCAAGTCACACATTATCCTGACTGGGACATACAACTTTGTTCCTTCGTCATCGCTGGGTCAATATCCTGGAATTCCCTAGCTAACCGCACTATGGCACCATCAACACAAGGACTGCAGAGGGTCAAGAAGGTCCACCATCATCTTCTCGGGGCAACTAGGGATGGTAATAAATGTAGCCTTGCTAGCGTAACACACATCCCGAGAACAAATAAAGTTGAACAGAAATGCAGATGTTCCATGCAAGGTGGATGGATGAGATATTCCTTCTGAATGATGTGCCAGTATATTAACCAGATATTGAACTGTGTCATTTATTAGTGGATGTTTAAATGTTTTACAAATTGTGCACTTACAAAAATCCTGAGCCATTTATTTTATCTGTACTTTTACCATGAATAGGCTTAATTTTGAAGGGATAATGTCTTATTTTAATATAAAGTTTTCAAATTGTCTCTAACAGGGCAAGGTATATAACTGGGATTCAGATACACAGGGGTGGATCCTTAGTGCTTTCTTCTATGGTTACATCATTACTCAGATTCCTGGTGGATATCTGGCTGGTCGATTTGGAGGGAAGCTGTTACTTGGCTTTGGCATACTGGGCACTTCATTTTTAACATTGTTAACTCCACCAGCAGCAGCGCTGGGTGCTTACTGCGTAATTGTACTGAGGGTTATTGAAGGTCTGGGAGAGGTACGTTCGAACCATTTTTATATATGTTTAAGCATTTTACATAATTGAAACATTAAAATCTGTGTGGTCTTTGATACAGATAAAGATTTACTCATTGATTTTGACTGATCTGGCTTATGTGATTCCTAGAAAATGTAGCATCTTTGTTGGGAAGGAAGATACTAAGTCAAATTGGCATTAATTATAATTTTGTTACAAAACATCTTTTAAAATGTGAATTGTTTTGAATTTTTTGTAGTTATTAGATGTTCACTTAAGGATTTCTAGCTCCTCATTCACCTACTGTCAATAATGGAACCATGATGGTGCAAAGTAAATATAACTGGGTTGAAAAGGTCATTGATGTAAAATATTTGTGGAGAAGGAGACAAAGTTCATAGATGTATCATCTTAAAGGGAAGTGCATCCTCCTGAATGATAGAAATGATTTGAACACCTACTGTAGTGTCCCTTGGGCAGCCCTGGTTACCATGTTTGTTTTATAACTGGAGGAATGTGTTTTGGGTAGAACTCTCTCCATTGTGACATCATAATGTTCTACTCCGGTGATTATATCAAAGGTCCGGCTCACAACTCACCGTCTCCTCTCTAGTAATCGATACAAAGCACCTGCTTCCAGGTTGTCCTTGGTGAGCAACATGAAATGTAACTGAGAAACACAAAAAGACACATCTCCTCTAATGGAATCTACTACATAATCCTAAATGCTTCAAATATACTTTGCTCTTAATCCAGAGAATTCATTTAAATATCCCATTCTGGGTTTAAAAGTAAACACCTTTTATTCATTTGCTGTTTAATTAAACTTTCATATAGGAAGTGCAGAATGAGCTCCTCCCATCACAAAATTTGTCAAATATTGGCCCGTAATTTCCGATCCCTACGGGTGTGTACAAGCTGTGTACACACCCGTAGGGACCTCGCAAGTGCCGGTTTCAGGCATGCGAAGCGCATGCGCAAAAAACCGGCACTTCCGATCTGTCAAGAATCCTCTTGACAGATCGCACGCCTGCCCTGGAGAAGGGCCGCTGGAGGTGGAGAGTTCCACTTTCTGCAGAACCTCCGCCCGCTGAAATCCCTTAAAAATCTTACACCTGGTAAAAGCAGGCGTAAGGCCTGCTTTTACCAGCATAAGAGTTTAAAAAAGTAAAAAAAAAAATGTTTTTCTAATTTATATGTAGAAATACTTTTAAAAAAGGTAAGCTTATTTTTAGCCGTGTAAAAAAAACTTTAATTATTTTTTTCAAAAAATTAAATTTTTGTTTAAAATATTAATGTAATTTTAACTCATTTTAAAAACGTGATGGTTTTTTAAAAATGTATTTAATGTTTTGATGTCTTTTTTCAGTGATCCCCATTCATACTTTTGACAGGGCTACCTGTCAAAAGTATGAAGGGGGATTCCCTTTTCCCATTGGCTCGCCTGACCCACGTGATCCCAGGGACGCTTGCAAACCGCATGTGCCCCTGGGATACCTGGGCCTCTGCACGCGCACCAGGAGAGGCCCAGGAGCGGAAATGGCTGGACCTCGGGAGCCCTCAGGTAAGGGCGTAGATTTTTTCCCAGTAGGAGGCATCCGCACGCAGGAAGCCTCCTATCGGAAATTACGGGCCATTAAAGCTTTGACGAACTATAATTTCAAAATGATTTCATTAGAAATATTACTACAACATAGAATTCATTTTATAAATGAGGGTGATGTTTTGGAGTCACTTTCTTCAGCATTCCTAATAAATATTGATCAGTATATGTGTAAAAAAAAACCTCTGTTATTGCAACAACAACTTGCATCTATATAGCACCTTTAATGTAGCAAAACATCCCAAGACGCTTCACAGGACCGTAATCAGACAAAATTTGACACTGAGCCAAAGAAGGAGACATTAGGACAGGTGACCAAAAGCTTGGTCAAAGAGGTAGATTTTAAGGTGTGTCTTAAAGAAGGAGAAAGAGAGGCAGAGAGGTTTAGGGAGGAATTACAGAGCTTAGAGCCTAGACAGCTGAAGCCGCCAATGGTGGGGTGGGGGATGCACAAGAGGCCAGAGTTCAAGCAACGTAGAGTTCTCAGGAATGCTGTCGGAGGTTATAGAGATAGGGAGGGGCAAAGAGCGCATTGGAATAGTTGAGTTTGGAAGTAACAAAAGCATCACAGGGTTTCAGCAGCAGATGGGCTGAGGCAGGAGTGGCGACGAGCAATATTAGAGGTGCAAGTAGACTGCTTTGGTGATGGAGAGGATATGGGGTCAGAAGCTCAGCTCGGTCAAATAGAATGCTGAGGTTGCGAACAGTCTGGTTCAGCCTGACACCGTAGCCAGGGAGGGGGATGGAATTGCTGGCAAGCGAATGGAGTTTGCGGCGGGACCTTGGAACATAAGAAATAGGAGCAGGAATAGGCCATTCGGCCCCTCGAGCCTGCTCCGCCATTCAATAAGTTCATGGCTGATCTGATCTTGGCCTCAACTCCACTTTCCTGCCCACTCCCCATAACCCTTGATTGCCCTGTTTGTCAAAAATCTGTCTATCTCTGCCTTGAATATATTCAATGACTCAGCCTCCACAGCTCTCTGGGGTAGAGATTTCCAAAGACTCACGACCCTCTGAGAGAAGAAATTCCTCCTCATCTCCGTTTTTAAATGGGCGACCCCTTATTCTGAAACTATACCCCCTAGTTCTAGATTCCCCCACGAGGGGAAACATTCTCCCTCCATCTACCCTGTCGAGCCCCCTCAGAATCTTATATGTTTCAATAAGATCACCTCTCATTCTTCTAAACTCCAATGAGTATAGGCCCAACCTGCTCAACCTTTCCTCATAAGACAATCCCTTCAACTCAGGAATCAACCCAGTGAACCTTCTCTGCACTGCCTCCAATGCAAGTATATCCTTCCTTAAATAAGGAGACTAAAACTGTATGCAGTACTCCAGGTGTGGTCTCACCAATGCCCTGTACAGTTGTAGCAAGACTTCCCTACTTTTATACTCCATCCCCCTTGCAAAAAGGCCAATATTCCATTTGCCTTCCTAATTACTTGCTGTACCTGCATGCTAACTCTGTGTTTCATGTACGAGGACACCCAGATCCCTCTGTACCGCAGCATTCTGTAGTGTCTCTCCATTTAAATAATAGTTTGTTTTTTTATTCTTCCAACCAAAGTGGATAACCTCACATTTTCCCACATTATACTCCATCTGCCAAATGCTTGCCCACTCACTTAACCTATCTATGTCCAGTAGTTGTTGATTTTAAAAGGTTGAACTTCTTATGTTTGCTGTGATTATATAATAGGGTGTGACCTTCCCTGCCATGCATGCAATGTGGGCTAAATGGGCTCCACCTCTCGAACGAAGCACACTCGTCAGTTTATCATATGCAGGTGAGTTACTTCCAGTTAAACTGTGTGCTGTACATTGTGCTAAAAATGATGCAGGTGCTGAACTTGCTGAAGGTGACACTGAGGGAGCAGAATTAACATAAGTAATAATGAAATCATTAAGAAAATGGTGTCAGTATCAATTGCATATTCATTGTCAGGCTTATTAAACCAATACTCCTGATCGTATAGGCACTTAGTGTTTAAACACACAAAAAAAATCACAAAACATAAAATTTGTAATGTCAACCATATTTTCTTGTAATGGCTTGTATTTTAAAAGGGGTCCAAACACTGAGACGATCTCTTTAATTGCCTCAGATGTTTCTGTCTTGTTAATGTCCAGTCAACTGTATAAGGTCAAGCAGTATTCATTACCTGAACCGCCATATTAGATTCAGTCCCACATGTGTGTTTCTAAATGGAAATTTAATTATATGTTTCTGGTTTTAGCTTTTTTTTGTGCCAGTATTTGTTCTTGAGTTATGATGGCATTCACAGAGTTTTGAATTTTTTGTAGTGCCATATCGGCGATATAATATAATCTGTAGCTGATTACAAGGAAATGTTCTGTCCAGTTCATACAATGTTCACTCACATTGTATAAACTTTGATAGACTGTTTATATGAACTATTGAAGTTGAATGCTAATTTAAATGTAGGTGTCAATCTGGTACCCTGAATACTTGTCATGTAGTAGAGTGGTTTCTAAATCTTGAGTCTTATTACTTTCTAGGTGCCCAACTTGGAACAGTTGTTTCCCTCCCATTGTCTGGAATAATTTGCTATTACTTGGATTGGTCATATGTGTTCTACATATTCGGTAAGGTTTTATAATAGTGTAATTATAAAGCATCTACATGCAATTTATTCTCGCTCTGATATTTTATTTCTTTACTTCCTTCCTCCCACAACACTTAGCCCAAGCTGCTACCGACATTTTCGTTTGACTGGCTAGGGACATGCTTGAGTGAAGCAGGAAGGGAGATTCCCTGGAAAGTATTTTCTTTTCCCTGTTCACCTGTTAAAATTCATCTAAGGGGAAGGAAGTTGGGTGGAATCATCAGTAAACAGGCCACTCTGCATGTAAATACTTCATCTGTTAGTTGTCTTTATTGCTGATCTCATTGCAAGTTGTCCAGCAGGACTCACTGAAGAGCAATCAGAAGCTGTAATCTTTACTGTTTTTTCCCCCTTACCTTGGACACACAGACTAATTGTAATGTCGCTTTATTGTAGAAACAGAAAATGCTGGAAATACTCAGCTGGTCAGGCAGCATCTGTGGAGAGAGAAACAGAGTTAACGTTTCAGGTCGATGACCTTTTGTCAGTTGTAACGAAAGGTCATCGACCTGAAACGTTAACTCTGTTTCTCTCTCCACAGATGCTGCCTGACCTGAGTATTTCCAGCATTTTCTGTTTCTATTTCAGATTTCCAGCATCCGCAGTATTTTGATTTTGTGTAATGTCACTTTGCTGCCCCTGCTGAAAACAGCCAGCTCTAGGAGTCACACTTAGGACCTTCCTGGTCTGTATGGCTCTATACAATGACTTGGGATGAATTTATTATTGAGTCATGATGGGAGACCCAGCAAACTAAATTCCTGATGGAAATGCAAACCCTCTTGTGACACACTTTGATTGGAGAATACGCCAGTAATTACATGGCTATGCTTTTTTGAATATGGATGCAGTATGCATTGTTTGCAGTAAATGTAGTTTTCATAGGAGAAAGGTCATGTGTAAAAAGTTCTGTGATAGTGCATATAATTCTGCAGCCTTTTTTTAATATCTTCAGTTTGATTAGAAGTTTCATTCTCTTGATTGTATCTACAACATTAAGCAGAAAATTGAGCCACAATTCCTAAAGACAAATAAATTGGTGCTCTCTTTCTTCGTGTAACATCAATAAAAAGGTTACTGAGACATGATAATGTACATATTTTTAGTTTTGTCTTGCTATAATTTTAGTTTTATAATTTACCTAACATTTTTAAAATAAATTCTTAAATAAAATAGCATGTTTTCCAATGCATCATTTTAATGCTGCCATTTAAAATGAATTAATAGGTATCTGCAGTGCAACAATATATATAGTAGTATGGTGGTTATGTTATTAGACTAGTAATCCAGAGAACAAGAGTTCAAAACCCACCGTGGAAATTTGAGAATTTGAATTCAGTTTAATTTTTTTTTTAAATCCAGAAATAAAAAGCTGATGTAAGTAAAAGTGACAAAGCTGTTGGATTGTCATAAAATCCGAACTGGTTCACTAATGTTCATCAGGGAAGAATCTGCCGTCCTTACTTGGTCTGGCCTGTATGTGACTCCAGTGGTTGACCTTAACTTCCCTCTGAAGTGGCCTAGCAAGCCACTCAGTTGTATCAAACTGCTACAAAAAAATACACGCCGACTGCAATGGTTCAAGAAGGTGGCCCACCACCACCTTCGAGGGCGACTGGGGAGGGGCACCGCCAGTGATGCCCACATCCCAAGAATTAATTCTTTAAAAAAACAACTTTCATTAATATAGTGTCTTTAATGTAGAAAGTGTTCCGAGGTGCTTTAGAGGGATAATCAAAAAATGGATGCCAATACAGCACTTAGTCAGTTGCAGAGTAGCATATTAACAGTTGATCGATATAATACGTCTTTGTATTTGGTACTTAAATTAGTAGTGAATCCTCCATAATGTTGCTTGTGATCAAAAGTAAGAAAGAAAAGACTGTCATTTAGAGACAAACCCTTATTAAGTGTCTTAGAAATGTCCAAATGTACTGCATGTACAATGAAGTACTTTGTAGTGTAGTGGCTGTTATATGGGCAGCCATTTTGTACATGGCAAGATCTCATGAACAGTTAATCTGTTTTGGTGGTGTTGGTTGAGGGAGGAGTCCTGACTAGGCCATTGGCTCCTCTTCAAATTATGCCATGAGATTTTCAACGCAAAAGGAATATAAGGCCTCAGTTTAATGTCTTATCTGAAGGATGACACCTCTGCCAATACAGCAGTCCCCTCAGTACTGCAGTAGAGTACTATTCCATACTACGTGCATTTGTGCCTCTCTTTCTATGTTGAAATGTAGCCTCTTTCAGTAAGTTTGCGTAGGAACACTTATAGCTGAAATTATATTTTCAAAACTATTAATAAAACATGGTAACTTGCTTAATTTATATATAACTTTAAATTGCAAAAGGACTTCTAGGGTCATTTCCAAAGCTATTGCAATGGATGTTTCATGGTTGCTTTTACATCAGTGTTGTCCAATTGAAATTGCTGACACCATTTTAGCCCCATGCACTAATTTTAGTAGACATCACCTTTTACACACATACAATACAGGTAAATGTACTTAATATATATATTTCCTTAACAAACAACTACCATCATTCAGTAACCAAGGAAGTAAAGCACTCAGCAATCAAAAACAATTGCACGCTCTGCTTTTCGTCTAAACACACAAAATGGTTAAAGTACACATGCATATGCTGTGCGAATGACTATTGAGATCACATGCGCAACGACTGTTTGTTTATTACGAATTTTTTATTAATCAGAAATGAAATTCACCACCTCTGAATTCCCAATGGTGGCTAATGTATTGTACAACATGGTTTTAGATGCAGAATGTGAAACTTTCTGGTGAGTGCAGCATTAATGTACACAGAGGAAATCGGGAACCCTATTAAAGATGGTTCAGAACATCACTGAAGCAGACAGCATTTTGGCACAGAGGCTGCCACAGCAGCTCTTGCAAATTTTGCTCCAGCAGATTGACGCAAAGCTTCATCAAAAGCTCCCAATATTTCATCATTAACCCCCTGCGGGGCCCCCCCCAAAGATTGGCTGCTCCAGAGTTTGGCAGTGACGCTGAGCATCATTTTGCGTTTGTTGCTGTAAAATCCACTATCCCAGACAAAAGCAAAATTTACCAAAACAGTAGAATTTTCTTTAAATAGCAACTGATTGGTCCATCTTAACCATGTGATTACTACAAAACAATGTCAGTATCTGGTCTATGGCATGGTTAGCATGGACAAATCAGCAATTTTACAACCTATATACAATATTACAGAGACCGGCTTTCAATAATGCATATAAATGAGGCTCACTCTAAATGACTAAGTTTGATTGGCCAGTCTCTATAGCTGTTAAATGGGAAAGTTCAAAAGAATTCATGTTAAAAGAGCCATGTCATTTGTATTTCACAAAGTATGTCTCTGGACTCCTGATTCTGTTTGCAGATCTCCCTCTGGCTGTTTAATTCCAGTGTTTGGTACTGTTTTCGCTATACCAATGGTTTGTTTTATCCTTTCACTAATGAAGGGATGCCTACCCATTCATAGCTTTTCAGGCCTACCAGTAAAAAAAACGCTCCAGCTCATTGCAAGGTAATTTCAGTCACTAAATGTTGCCCTGAACATATCCAGATTTACCTTTGGGTTGCCCCCGTGCATCAGGGACCAATGATTCTCGGTTTCACACAGTATAAGTTACATATGCAAAGAACTGGATTAGATTTCAGGAAGTATTTCTTTTCAGAGTGTTGTCAACCTATGGAATATTGTCAGCTCATGTAGTGAGTGCTGTTTCACTACAAACATTCAAATGGGAGCTGGACCTGGTCCCAACTGTAGGCAAAATCACTGTTTAGAAGGTAGTGGGTATGGGGGGGGGGGGGGGGATGTGTCTCCTAGTCACCATGGTCTCCTAGTACTTGTTTGATTGCCTTTGAGGGCAAGAGAGGAATTTCCAAAATGTTTCTTTCCCTAAGTAGGCCAATAGTTTTTTCTGCCCATCCCAGGATGGCTGGCTGGTTGGGGAGAGGATGGTGGTTATGGTGTGTTTGTGTTACACCATGACATAATGAGACAAGCTTGATGGGCCAGCTGGTCTCCTGTTGTCTGTCATTTTTGTATGTTTATATATTTCAGAAAAAGCTTTACAGTTTCCTTGGTGGAGATGTCCATTTGTGCAAAAGAGTTGGGTGACTGGGAGAAGGAACAAAAAATTTCTTTCTAAATTTATTAGGGCCAAGGTTGGGCATTCTTGGAGGCCCTATAAGTATCAGGAAGGAAGTCCAAGGTGAACAATACAAGTTTCAGGAAGGTGCATAACTTGAGCCTTGTGGGTCCGAGAGAATGAAGGCCTGTGAGGGATGGGAAGTTGGGATTTTCAGTACAGCATGGGGAACTTTATGGGTATGGCTAATTTAATTTTTCTGTGTTCATTGTTATTTTTAGTTTTATGTACATAGTGAGATGGCTGAGCAACTGAAATGACCATTCAGGAGTTCGATAAAAATGTTTTGAGTGATTGGTACCTTTTGTGATGATTTTCCTGTTTATTGATAGCTATTGAATGTAATTTTTTTATATACCAATGATATTTGGTGGTTCTTTAGTCAATGGGCCATTTGAGCCAATATACCTGGTTCACTTAACAGAAAGTAATGATTCATTTTTTTTAAACCAATGGAAGATTTAAGCCAAGCAAGATTTTTTGGCCCTGTGTACATTTGCCTATGCCCTACAGATACACACCAGACACACAACTTTGTTCTATGGATGGATGAAATTGGCACATTATCAACTTCATGTATTACTAAACAGAATATACTAGTTCCTTGACAAGATTTATATTAACACTAGTCATTCTCCCATAATATGGCACAGCGGGAGTCAGTGTAGTATTTACATGAAAGTAGAGTTAGAGGGCGGAGGATAATTGGACCGGGTGGGGGGCACGTAGAGGTAATTAAGTGCCCATTTTAAAGTCATAAATTATGGCCTTGTATCTATATTTGTATTATAAATTCCTGTGTCCACATTTATAATGAAAACTACTTATATAAATATGTCATCCTGTAATGTATCATTCATGCCTTTGTTACCTCTAGACTTGTCTATTCCAACGCACTCCTGGCTGGCCTCCCACATTCTACCTTACGTAAACTTGAGGTAATCCAAAACTTGGCTGTCTGTGTCCTAACTTGCACCAAGTCCCGTTCACCCATCACCCCTGTGCTCGCTGACCTACATTGGCTCCCGGTTAAACAACACCACGATTTCAAAATTCTCATCCTTGTTTTCAAATCCTTGCCTCTCCCTATCTCTGTAATCTCCTTCAGCCCCACAACCCCCCCCCCCCCGAGATATCTGCGCTCCACTAATTCTGCCCTCGAGCATCCCTGATTATAATTGCTCAACCATTGGTGGCCGTGCCTTCTGTTGCCTAGGCACTCAGCTCTGGAATTCTCTACCTCTCTTTTCTCCTTTAAGACGCTCCTTAAAACCTACCTCTTTGACCAAGCTTTTGGTCACCTGCCCTAATTTCTCCTTGTGTGGCTCGGTGTCAAATTTTTTGTCTTCTAATACTTCTGTGAAGCGCCTTGGGATGTTTTACTTACGTTAAAGGCGCTATATAAATACAAGCTGTTGTTGTAATTGCACCCTCCCACCAGTAGTGACGCTACAGCATGTCCACTGGAGGAAGGGTGCAATTCCAATGTGGCAAGTTTACATTGACCATTTCTATTATAAATGTGAATATAGTGGAAGTAGTTACAAATTGGTGTGTACAGGTGTAAGATTTTTAATACATTAACTGATTATAAATTGTTTTTGATGCATAGGTCTCCTATTGTTTCACACTAATAGTTTTGTTTTCATCAGGTGCATTTGGAGTGGCCTGGTGTCTGTTATGGTTCTGGCTGGCTAGTGACACACCAGAAACCCACAGAACTATATCTAATGCTGAGCGAGAGTATATAATTTCTTCACTTCATGGCCAGGTAGGATGTGTGCTGCCATACGGAATTGTTGACCCAAGCTGAGAATTTTGACCTCAAATGCCATACTAAATAAAATAATGACAGCCATCAAATCATTAAATTCTTTGTCTGCAACTTAGGGCTTTGTGCACCTATCCCAAAATAGGAAAATGTTTGAATTCTACTTATAAAACTTACAAGACAATACAGCCTACTCCTTTGAGTATATAGAAACGTAGGAACAGGAGTAGGCCATTTGGTTCCTCAAGCCTGTTACGCCATTCAAAGAGACCATGGCTGATCTGTACCTGAACTCCATTTACCTGCCTTTGTTCTATATCCCTTGATATCCTTACCAAAAAAAAATCTATCGTTTTCAGTCTTGAACATTTCAATTGACCCAGCATCCACAGCCTTTTGGGGAGAGATTTCCACTACACTTTGTGTGAAGTATTTCCTGACATCACCCCCTAAATGGCATAGCTCTAATTTTAACATTATGGCCCCTTGTTCTAGATTCCCTCACCAGAGGAAATAGAATCAGAGAATGGTTACAGCACAGGAGGCGGCCAGTTGAACCTGTGCCGGCTCTCTGCAAGAGCACTTCAGCTAATCCCATTCCCCCACCCTTTCCCCATAGCCCTGACATTTTTTTTCCTTCAGGTACTTATCCAGTTCCCTTTTGAAAGCCACGATTGAATCTGCCTCCACCACCCTTTCAGGCAGTGCATTGCAGATCATAACCACTCACTGCATAAAAAAGTTTTTCCTCATGTTGCCTTTGGTTCTTCTGCCAATCACCTTAAATCTGTGTCCTCTGGTTCTCGACCCTTCCGCCAGTGGGAACAGTTTCTCTCTCTACTCTGTCCAGACCCCTCATGATTTTGAACACCTCTATCAAATCTCCTCTCAACCTTCTCAGCTCTAAGGAGAACAACCCCAGCTTCTCCAGTCTATCCATGTAACTGAAGTCCCTTATCCCTGGAACCATTCTTGTAAATCTTTCCTACACCCTCGCTAAGGCCTTCACATCCTTCCTAAAGTGCGGTGCCCAGAATTGGACACAGTACTCCAGTTGAGGCTGAAACAGTGTTTTATAAAGGTTCATCAAAACTGCCTTGCTTTTGTACTCTAAAGCCCAGGATCCTGTATGCTTTTTTAACTGCTTTCTCAACCTGCCCTGCCACATATACCCCCAGGTGTCTGTTCCTGCACCCCCTTTAGAATTGTACCCTTTAGTTTGTATTGCCTCTCCTCGTTCTTCCTACCAGAATGTATCACTTTGCACTTTTCTGTGTTAAATTTCGTCTGCCCATTCCACCAGCCTGTCTATGTCCTCTTGAAGTCTATCACTATCCTTCTCACTGTTCACTATACTTCCAAGTTTTGTGTCATCTGCAAATTTTGAAATTGTGCCCTGTGCACCCAAGTCCAAGTCATTAATATATATCAAGAAAAGCAGTGATCCTAGTACCGACCCCTGGGGAACACCACTGTATACCTTCCTCCAGTCTGAAAAACAACCGTTCACCACTACTTTGTTTCTTGTCACTTAGTCAATTTTGTATCCATGCTGCCAGTGTCCCTTTTATTCCATGGGCTTCAACTTTGCTGGAGAGTCTATTATGTGGCACTTTATCAAAAGCCTTTTGGAAGTCCATGTACACCACATCAACCGCATTGCCCTCATCAATCCTCTCTGTTACCTCATCAAAAAACTCAATCAAGTTAGTTAAACACAATTTGCCTTTAACAAATCCGTGCTGGCTTTCCTTAATTAATCCACACTTATCCAAGTGACTGTTAATTTTGTCCCGGATTATCGTTTCTAAAAGCTTCCCCACTGCCGAGATTAAACTGACTGGCCTGTAGATGCTGGGTTTATCCTTACACCCTTTTTTGAACAAGGGTGTAACATTTGCAATTCTCCAGTTCTCTGGCACCAACCCGTATCTAAGGAGGATTAGAAGATTATGGCCAGTACCTCCGCAATTTCCACCTTTACTTCCCTCAGCATCCTAGGATGCATCCCATCCGGTCCTGATGACTTATCTACTTTCAATACAGCTAGCCTTTCTAGTACCTCCTCTTTATCAATTTTTAGCCCATCCAGTATCTCAACTACCTCCTCTTTCACTATGACATTGGCAGCATCTTCTTCCTTGGTAAAGACAGATGCATAGTACCTCAGCCATGCCCTCTGCCTCCATACGTAGGTGTCCTTTTTGGTCCCTAATCAGCCCCACCCTTCCTCTTACTACCCGTTTTCTATATCTATGCCTATAGAAGACTTTTGGATTCCCTTTTATGTTAGCTGCCAGTCTTTTTTTATTCGTTCATGGGATGTGGGTGTTGCTGGCAAGGCCAGCATTTATTGCCCATCCCTAGTTGCCCTTGAAAAGGTGGTGGTGAGCCGCCTTCTTGAACTGCTGCAGTCCGTGTGGTGAAGGTACTCCCACAGTGCTGTTAGGGAGGGAGTTCCAGGATCTTGACCCAGTGATGATGAAGGAACGGCGATATACTTCCAAGTCAGGATGGTGTGTGACTTGGAGGGGAACTTGGAGGTGGTGGTGTACCCATGCACCTGCTGCCCTTGTCCCTCTAGGCGGTAGAGGTCGTGGGTTTGGGAGGTGTTGCCGAAGAAGCCTTGGCGAGTTGCTGCAGTGCATCTTGCAGATGGGGTACACTGCAGCCACGGTATGCCGGTGGTGGAGGGAGTGAATGTTTAAGGTGGTGGATGGGGTGCCAATCGAGCGGACTGCTTTGTCTTGGATGGCATCTAGCTTCTTGAGTGTTGTTGGAGCTGCACTCATCCAGGCAAGTGGAGAGTATTCCATCACACTCCTGACTTGTGCCTTGTAGATGATGGAAAGGCTTTGGGGAGTCAGGAGGGGAGACACTCGCTGCAGAATACCCAGCCTCTGACCTGCTCTTGTTGCCACAGTATTTATGTGGCTGGTCCAGTTAAGTTTCTGGTCAATGGTGACCCCCCCCCCCCAGGATATTGATGATGGGGGATTCGGCGATGGTAATGCCATTGAATGTCAAGGGGCAGTGGTTAGACGCTTGCTTGTTGGAGATATTCATTGCCTGGCACTTGTGTAGCACGAATGTTACCTGCCACTTATCAGCCCAAGTCTGAATGTCGTCCATCTCTCATTTCCTTTTTCACTTCCCCTCTGAACTTTCTATATTCAGCCAGGTTTTCACTTGTATTCTCAACCTGACATTTGTCATACTTTTTCTGCTTCATCTTACACTCTATCTCTTTCGTCATCCAGGGAGCTCTGGCTTTGGCTGCTCTATCTTTCCCGCTCGTGGGAATGTGCCTCGACTGTACCCGAATCATCTCCTCTTTAAAAGCAGTTTTGCCTGCTAATCTTTTATTCCAATTTACCCGGGCCAGATCTGTTCTCAACCCACTGAAATTGGCCCTCCTCCAATTAAGTATTTTTACTCTAGATTGCTCCTTGTCCTTTTCCATAGCTAATCTAAACCTTATGATATTATGATCACTGTTCCCCTACTGCCACTTGACCCACCTCATTTCCCAGAACCAGATCCAGCAATGCCTCCTTCCTCATTGGGCTGGAAACGTACTGATGATAAAGTTCACCTGAACATACTTCAGAAATTCTTCCCCCTCTCTGCCCTTTACACTATTACTATCCCAGTCTATATTAGGATAATTGAAGTCTCCCATTATCAGTACTCCACAGTTCTTGCACCTCTCTGTAATTTCTCTGCAAATTTGCTCCTCTATATCCTTCCCACTAGTTGGTGGCCTATACAATACACCTAGTAATGTAATGGCACCTCTATTGTTTCTTAACTAACCAAATAGAGTAACCAATAGTTTATCTTTATCTGCCCTGTCAAATCGTTTAATCATCTTAACCACCTCAATTAGATCACCCCTCCACCTTCTAACTCAAGGAAATACAAGCCAAGTTTATGCAACCTGTCCTCATAATTTAGCTCTCTAAGCCTTGGTATAATTCTGGTGAATCTGTGCTGAAGCGATTCCAATGTCAATATATCTTTCCTGAGGTGCAATACCCAAAACTGAATGCAATACTCCAGACAGGGTCTGACCAAGTACAGCTGAAACATCACTTCCTCACTTTTGAATTCCGTTCCCCTAGAGATGAAGGCCAACATTCCATTAGCCTTTTTGATTACATTTTGTCCATGCATGTGTGTGTAAGAACATAAGAAATAGGAGCAGGAGTAGGCCATTCGGCCCCTTGAGCGTGCGCCGCCATTCAATAAGATCATGGCTGATCTGATCTTGGCCTCATTCCACTTTCCTGCCTGTTCCCCATAACCCTTGACTCCCCTGTAGCTCAAATATCTGTCTATCTCCGCCTTGAATATATTCACTTACTCAGCCTCCACAGCTCTCTGGGGTAGAGAATTCCAAAGATTCACGACCCTCTAAGAGAAGAAATTCCTCCTCATCTCTGTTTTAAATGGGCGACCCCTTATCCTGAAACTATGCCCCCTAGTTCTAGATTCCCCCACGAGGGGAAACATCCTCTCAGCATCTACCCTGTCAAGCCCCTTCAGAATCTTATATGTTTCAATAAGATCACCTCTCATTCTTCTAAACTTGGTAGGCCCAACCTGCTCAACCTTTCCTCATAAGACAACCCTTTCATCTCAGGAATCAACCTAGTGAACCTTCGCTGAACACCCTCCAATGCAAGCATGTCCCTCCTTAAATAAGGTGTTCAAAACTGTACGCAGTACTCCAGGTGTAGTCTCACCAACGCCCTGTACAATTGTAGCAAGACTTCCCTACTTTTATACTCCATCTCCCTAGCAATAAAGATCAACATTCCATTTGCCTTTCTAATTACTTGCTGTACCTGCATGCTAACTTTTTTGTGTTTCATGTACGAGGATACCCAGATCCTTCTGTACTGCAGCATTCTATAGTCTCTCTCCATTTAAATAATAATTTGCTTTTCTTTTCCTCCTACCAAAGTGGATAACCTCACATTTTCCCACATTATACTCCATCTGCCAAATTTTTGCCCATTCACTTAACCTATCTATATCCCTTTGCAGACTCTGTGTCCTCCTCACAACTTGCTTTCCCACCTATCGTTGTATCGTCAGCAAATTTGGTTACAGTACACTCGGTCGCTTCATCCAAGTCATTAATATAGGTTGTAAATAGTTGAGGCCCCAGCACTGATCCCTGTAGCACCCCGCTAGTTACAGTTTGCCAACCTGAAAATAACCCATTTATCCCGACTCTGTTTTCTGTTAGTTAGCCAATCCTCTATCCATGCTAATATATATATTGTGTGTAATATATATGTACACCTGCTCATTATTGCCCATCCCTAGTTTCCTTTGAGGAGGTGGTGGTGAGCCGCCTTCTTGAACCGCTGCAGTCTGTGTGATGAAGGTACTCCCACAGTGCTGTTAAGTAGGGTGTTCCAGGCTTTTGACCCAGTGACGATGAAGGAATGGCGATGTATGTCCAAGTCGGGATGGCATGTGACTTGGCCTTCTAGGTGGTGGAGGTCGTGGGTTTGGGATGTGCTGTCAAAAAATCCTTGGCGAGTTGCTACAGTGCATCTCGTAGGTAGTACACACTGCAGCCACGGTGCGCCAGTGCTGGAGGCAGTGGGTTTTTAAGGTGGTGGATGGCTGGCAATCAAGTGGACTGCTTTGTCCTGGATGGTGTTGAGTTTCTTGAGTGTTGTTGCAGCTACACCCATCCAAGCAAGATGAAAGTATTCTGTCACACTCCTGACTTGTAGATCATGGAGAGGCTTTCGGAAGTCAGGAGGTGAGCCACTCGCCGCAGAATACCCAGCCTCTGACCTGCTCTAGTTACAGCATTTATGTGGCTGGTCCAGTTGAGTTTCTGGTAAATGGCGACCCCAGGATGTTGATGGTGGGGGATTCGGCGATGGTAATGCCATTCAATGTCAAGGGGAGGTGGTTAGTCATTCTGTTGGAGATGGTCGTTGCCTGGCGCGAATGTTACTTGCCACATCAGCCCAAGCCTGAATGTTGTCCAGGTCTTTCTGCATGCGGGCATGGACTGCTTCATTATCTGAGGAATTACGAATGGAGCTGAACACTGTACAATGCAGTGAATAGCCCCACTTCTGACTTTGAGGGAGGTAAGGTCATTGATGAAGCAGCTGAAGATAGTTAGGACTAGGATGCTGCCCTGAGGAACTCTTGCAGTAATGTCCTGGGGCTGAGATGATTGTCCTCCAACAACCACAACCATCTTCCTTTGTGCTGGCTTGATGTCGAGGGCAGTCGCTCTCACCTCACCTGTGGAATTCAGCTCTTTTGTTTGTAATGGGGTCTGGAGCTCGGTGGTCTTGGTGGAACCCAAATTTAACATCAGTGAGCAGGTTATTAGTGAGTAAGTTACACTTCAGAGCACTGTTGACAACTCCTTCCATCACTGATGATGATTGGGAATAGGCCGGGTTAGACTTGTCCTGCTTTTTGTAGACAAGACATACCTGGGCAATTTTTTAGGAACACGAATTACATTTCCAATTAAGCTGCCTTCTACAACATGACTTTGATAGTGTGTTCCCCTTTAGAAAGAGTTTGGTGGCTATTGATCCCAAGCACTAAAGAGGACTGGCCAAACATTTTTTGGCCTGAGTTAATAGTTGAACAATCTTGGTAAGACTGAACTGAGACTCCTGTGCTTATTATCATGAAGTGGGGAAAATTATTTATTTCTGTTCAACTGCTCTTTGTCTGTTAGGAGCTGGCTTTTATTCCTATGTTACAACTCAAAGCAAGATTTTAAAAAAACCATCACTGTCTAAACTTAAAATTAAAACTTATTTAGTACAAAGATTAAGTAAATACTAGTCAAGAATAACATTTAGTTCCAGATTTTTGTAGCACTCCCAGTTACGGTGTTATCACATGCACTTAAATAGCATTTAGGTTGTTTTCTCCTTCAATTTTAATAACTTCTCTCAGTTTTGTTTTGTTTATTTCTGTAGCATTCTTTTAAGAATTATGTGCCCTGGGGATCTATATGGAAATCTTTGGCACTCTGGGCTATAATCGTTCCTCATTTTTGCTACAACTGGACTTTTTACACACTATTAACACTGCTGCCAACATACATGGAAGAAATTCTACAATTTGACATTAAAGAGGTAAGTCTGAAAAGGTTATTATAGCTTAATGCATTGTGTGTATAATGTTTTTGCTAAATTTGGAGAAAACAATGAAAAACTACAGTGTAACTAAATCTTCTACGCCTGGTCATTTTAAAGTTATGCCATGCTTTTGAAAAAAAAATACAATATATGGCAGATAATGGTATTGTTAAAATGATTTCTACAGCACGCTATCACTAAAGCTAATCCATCACCACTCATTTCACTGTCAGTAATAAACTCTCACGTTTATTTACTTGACTAAGATTATTCCAATACCAACTTAGCCCAAAATTATAAGCTTCCAGTGTTTGTTTGTTCCCTGTCATAATTTTTCGGGTTTTGCACCAGTTATTCGCTCTGGTTCAGTGTCATCAGTCACTCTTGTAAGCAGACCTCCTGTCCCCAACAGTCCATAGTGCACCTTTTACTACCCAGTATCTAGTTAAACAAAGCACAATCCAGTGATCGTAACAGAGACCCCTTGTTCCGTATACCAGCTTCTGAAACATAATGGATACTGCCACGTGAAGTGCACTCTCTTTACGGAAGGCGCATGAAATAGCAATTTACTGAAACCAGGCACAGCTTCAAACCAGCAACTGGTTTATATTACATAAAGTAGGCAAATGGACAATATACAGTTTTCTAAGTGGGAACCATCAATACTCGGTTATGAAAAAAATGTAACCTACTAACTAGTTATTTAAAGTTGGCTGGTTCAGACCATTTTTAAAATGCAGGCAACTTTCTCCCACAAAGGGTGTTTCCTTGTACACCAAGCAGTGCCCCTACCCACAAAGGGAGTTTCCTTGTACACCAAGCAGTGACCAATGTTCCCTCTAAATTTTATTTGTTATGCCTGTTTATTTCAATGCGCAGTACCTTTAAATTTGCTGCGCATGCACGCAGCTTAGAGGGAACATTGGCAGTGACCTTACCCACTGGGGGAGTCTGTTTATGTCCTCCTGAAGTATGTTTACTACATTTGAGTTTTGTGTCATCTGCAGCCTCTGTGCATTAGATGGTATAATGCTCCTGTTCTTCTAAAACAGCGTATTCTCTGACTAGCTATGAGCAATTCCAAGGGAAGTTTGTGAGTATATATAAATTTTAGTAAGCAGACAACGCAACACTACAATCGAAACTGGTAAAATATTATGGACCATTTTGGGAACTCTGCCTCTAAAAGTGCATTAGAGTAAGAAATTGTTCAGAGAAGAGCAATGAGGATGATTGTAGGACTCGAGGCTCTAAGTAATGAAGACTCCCAGAACCCAGCTGGTTTTTCAATAAGATTGCGAGCAGACATGATTCACATCTATAAAATGACAGACATGACTAATGCAGATGTAAGCAAGCTATTTAACTTAACTGATCATGGGACTGGAGAATCAGCAAGCTTCAAGGGAGGTTGAAAGAATCTCCCACACACAAGTGATATGTCAAATGGACACCGAGCAAAACAGTTGATGCTTCATTAATTAATCGCTTTAAAACTAGGTCATAAAGATACCCAAAGATAGTTCTTCATACAACCTGATGATGTTTTTGCACCATGTGGAGTACATCTCTACATGAACTTGTGGTCATCCAAAACTCTGCTGCCTGTATCTTAACTCGCACCAGGTCCTGTTCACCTATTACCCCCTGTTGCCATTGACCTATATTGGCTCCTGGTCTGGCAACACCTCAATTTTAAAATTCTCATCCTTATTTTCAAATCCCTCCATGGCCTCGCCCTCCCTAACTCTAATCTCCTCCTCCAGCCCTACAAGCATTCAAGATCTCTGCGCTCCTCCAATTCTGGCATCTTGCGCATCCCTTATTTTAATTGCTCCACCATTGGCGGTCGTGTTTTAGCTGCCTAGGCCCTAAGCTTTGGAATTCCATCCCTGAACCTCCATCTCCAGCCCTCTATCGTCCTATAAGACCCTCCTTAAAACCTATCTTTTTGACCAAGCTTTTGGTCGCCTGTCCTGATAGCTCCTCCTGTGGATCAAATTTTGATTGATAACACTCTTGTAAAGTGCCTTGGGACGTTTTGCTATGTTAAAAGGCGCTATATAAATGCAAGTTATCTCTCAGTCAGAGTTGAGCAGTGTAATTTCAGTTACTATGCAGAGTTTCGCTTGATCGATATTGGGATGAAATTTCTTTGAAGTTTTACTTGAGGATAGTCTCCCTTGGAAGACTGTTTAGGGTAACGTTCATTAATGGGCAAATTCTTCATGGTCTATGGATGAATATTATTTCTTGACGTACTTGTACTCTTGTGTTTGATGTACTGCAGAATTTTGTACTGCGATACAACTAATCACTCTGTTTATGTAGAATGGCTTTTTATCAGCACTACCGTATCTCTTCTGTTGGATGATGATGATGAGTGCTGGGTTGATTGCTGATTACCTGATAAAACACAATTTGACTACATCTGCTGTTCGTAAAATGTGTACCGTAATAGGTAAGGTGTTTTGAATTTCTGTCTTTTATGGCTGAAGACTATTCTAGAAATATATTGAAAATTTTTAAACGCTGATGTAGAAAATGCTGACAGTGCAAACGTGTTGGTTCAGAATATTAAAAACAGCAATTGGGACTCCGATAAACCAGAATTGGCAGAGGAGAGACTAAAACTGAAACCTAGATAGGCATGAAGGAAAAAAGATTAAAATTAGAGATTTTATTAAGCTGCTCGAGTTTTTTAAAAAAAAAGACTTTACTGACATTGTGGACAGTGGAAATGCTGTTGATGCATGGATGGGTTTTCAGAAAGCTCCCACATTGGTAGTTAATGGGCAAATTAGAGTACAAAATGAAGCAAAGGAGGGTGTTGGATAGATAATTGGCTTAAAACAGTATATTATAAGCAACATTTCCAAATTTGCTGACAATACAAAAATAAGAGGCAGAGTAAATGAAGAACACCACATTTTGATGGATCTTTGAGATGATTGCAGAATAGGTGGAGGTGCAGTTCAGTTTGGGCCTCTGAAAAAAAATTATTCTGGAAATAAGGAACCAAATAAAGGAGAATGTGCTAAATGGAACAGTGGCACAGCATGCTAATCCAGGAAGAGGTCTAGGGGTTATTGTGGGTAAATCAATGAAATCATTAACCAGGGTTTGGCTGCGTTTTTTTCTTTTTAAATAAAGTAAATAAGTAGTGGGTTGCATTAACAGAAGGATAGAGTACAAATCAAAAAAGGTTGTATCAAACAATACGTTGTGAAACCTACCAGGGAAGAGGCTATTTTAGATCTTGTCTCTTGTAATGAGACAGGGTTAATTAGTAATCTCATAGAAAGGCATCCTCTGGGGAAAAGTGATCATAATATGAGAATTTCACTTTGAGTTCGAGAGTGATGTACTTAAGTCAGACACTAGAGTAATAAACTTAAATAAAGCCAATTACATAGGTATGAGAGGCAAGATGGCTAAGGTAGATTGGGAAATTAGATTAAAAAGTATGACAGTAGATAAGCAATGTCGAACATTTAAAGAAATATCTCGTAATTCTCAATGAATATACATTTCACTGAGAAATAAAAACTCCACGGGAAGAGTGATCCATCCGTAGCTAACTAAAAAGGATGACCAAAAAGTTGATAGAGGGAGAAAATAGAATGTGGGAGTAAACTAGCAAGAAATATAAAAACAGATTGTAAGAGCTTCTACAAGTATGTAAAAAGCAAGAGATTGGCAAAAGTAAACGTGGGTCCCTTAGAAGCAGAGGCAGGAGAAATTATAATAAGGAATAAGGAAATGGCAGAGATGTTAAACAAATATTTTGTATCTGTCTTCACAGTAGAAGACGCAAAAAGTTTACCAGAAATAATGGGGAACTAAGGGTCTAATGAGAGTGAGGAAGTTAAAGTAATTATTAGTAAAGAAAAAGTACTGGGGAAATTAACGAGACTAAAAGCCGACAAATCCCCTGGACCTGATGGCCTACATCCTAGGGTTCTAAAAGAGGTGGCTGCAGAGATAGTGGATGCATTGGTTGTGATCTTCCAAAATTCCCTAGATTCTAGAATGGTTTCAGTGGCTTGGAAAGTAGCAAATGTAATACCACTATTCAAGAAAGGAGGGAGAGAGAAAACAGGGAACTTTAGCCTGACATCAGTCATCGGGGGAAAATGCTGGAATCCATTATTAAGGAAGTGGTAACAGGGCACTTAGGAAATCATAATCTGATTAGGCAGAGTCAACATGGTTTTATGAAAGGGAAATCATGTTTAACAAATTTATTGAGTTTTTTTGAGGATGTAACTAGCAGGGTAGATAAAGGGGAACCAGTGGATGTAATATATTTGGATTTTCAAAAGGCATTCGATAGGTGCCACACAAAAGAGTGTTACACAAGATAAGGGCTCATGGGGTTGGGGGGTAATATTAGCATGGATAGAGGATTGATTAAAGGACAGAAAACAGAGTAGGAATAACAGATAATTTTCAGGTTGGCAGGCTGTTACTAGTGGAGTGCCGCAAGGATCAGTGCTTGGGCCTCAGCTATTTGCAATCTATATTAATGACTTAGATGAAGGGGCCGAGTATAATGTATCCAAGTTTGCTAACGATACAAAGCTAGGTGGGAAAGTAAGCTGTGAGGAGGATGCAAAGGGTTCTGCAAAGGGATATAGACAGCTTAAGTGAATGGGCAAGAAGGTGGCAGATGGAGAATAACGTGGGAAATGTGAGGTTATTCACTTTGGTAGGAAGAATAGAAAAACAATATTTTTTAAATGGTGAGAAACTATTAAATGCTGGTGTTCAGAGATTTGGGTGTCCTTGTACATGAAACACAAAGTTAGTATGCAGGTACAGCAAGCAATTAGGAAGGCAAATCGTATGTTGGCCTTTATTGCAAGGGGGTTGGAGTACAAGAGTAAGGAGGTCTTGCTGCAATTGTACAGGGCTTTGGTGAAACCACACCTGGAGTAGTGTGCACAGTTTTGGTCTCCTTATCTGAGGAAGCTTATACTTGCCTTGGAGGTGGTGCAACAAAGGTTCACTAGATTCCTGGGATGAGAGGGTTGTCCTGTGAGGAGAGATTGAGTAGACTGGGCCTTTACTCTCTGGAGTTTAGAAGAATGAGAGGTGATCTCATTGAAACACAAGATTCTGAGAGGGCTTGACAGGGTAGATGCTGAGAGGCTGTTTCCCCTGGCTGGAGAGTCTAGAACTAGGGGTCACAATCTCAGGATAAGGGGTCGGCCATTTAGGACTGAGATGAGGAGAAATTTTTTCACTCAAAGGGTTGTGAATCTTTGGAATTCTCTATCCAGAGGGCTGTGTATGCTCAGTCGTTGAGTATATTCAAGGCTGAGATAGATACATTTTTGTACTTTAAGGGAATCAAAGGATATGAGGATCGGGCGGGAAAGTGGAGTTGAGATCAAAGGTCGGCCATGATCTTATTGAATGGCGAGCAGGCTCGAAGGGCCGTATGGCCTACTCCTCCTATTTCTTATGTTGCTGTACAAGTCACTGGTCAGGCACCATCTGTTATTCAATTTTGTGGCCAGAATAGGAAGGGAAGTCAGGTGAAACTTTACCAGAGGTAATCAACCTGTGGAATAAACTACCAGGGAAGGCTATTGAAGCAGACAGCATAAATGAGTGTGCAGCAATTAGATGTCTTTTGGGAGAGAAGAAAAATTAAGGGATGTTGAGAGTAGGTGGGAATGATGTACTGAAAAGGGATGGTCATTTAGGTCTAGTGGCATTTACTGTTTATAACTCTGTTTTTATTCATCTAGAAAAATGACTTGCGTTATGGATATGACATATGGTTGCAAACAGAAATGGGCAAGATACCAGAGTTTAAGGGTTAAATTATGAGGACAGTTTGCATAAACTAGGCTTGTATTCCCTTGAGTTTAGAAGGTTGAGGGGTGATCTAATTGATGTATTTAAAATGATAAGATTCAATAGGGTAGAGAACAGAGAATATATACCCAAACTCTAGGTAATGCCTTCCAGCAACTATCATCCCGATTCTGAATTTCATCATCTTTACAGTGGCTATCAGCTTTCAGTATGGTAGATCAACCTATGCAGTTCAGCTTGCACTAGCAACTTTGTTGATCCAGGCATACAAATTCAATCAGGCTTACTCATCAGTTAACAACTTAATCAAGGTCTTCAGGTAAGGGGCTTTGGCAAAAAATCATGCCAAATCTCTAAGGTTCTCAGTGAAGGAGCAATGTATATAGAACCCTTTACTCCGTGCAGCCATTTTCTTCCTCTATTGCCAAAATGCCTTCTCGCAGCTTGGTCTTGGATCTGCCACATGAGCTGAAGGAAGCTCTTCTATTGCTTTCCTAAGAGTTCTGAACCATGAAGGACAACTGTTTGGACATGTATGTTAAAGGACTGTGTCCAAGGTAAAACTGGAATCTGCTAGGTACTGATATTGATCAACATTTGGATCAGTTAGACCTTATATCTTCCACTCAATGCCTTCAAGCTCACCCCTAGAGCCATAAACCTCTACTTAAGGGCACTCACCACTATATCCTATTGGTTAATTAATTATTCAAGAGGAGTAACCGAGAATCCCAGGTGAGTCTGCCAACAACACTAGCACCTGCAAAGGAGCGTTACAATTCTTTGTTTTTACAATAATTACAGTAACAATCTTTGTTTTGTTTTAGGTATGATCGGACCTGCAATATTCCTGGTTGCTACTGGATATATAGGCTGTAACTATATAGTGGCTGTGTTGTTTGTAACGGTATCTTCTGCGTTGGGAGGCTTCAGCATGTCTGGATTCAATATTAATCATTTGGACATTGCCCCATCGTAAGTGAACTAGTTGAAACTTTTGGCCTGTGTTTTCTTTCTTCTGCTGCCAAAAAGCAAAATAATCTTCCATAAGTTTTTATTTAATCTCCCCTTTACTGTGAAGAAATCTGTGGAAAACTAATTTATAAATTGCTTCCTCTCCCCTTTCTCCTCCACCCTGCAATAGTTTGCTGTTGTTCTGAAATTGACATTTGAAGGTGTATAAGAATGACTTGGACGACTTCCTCCCTTGTATTTCCTTTTTATCTTTGGTCTGTTGGCAGTATCTTCCCTGACTGCAATGATCAATAACTTGTAGTGCAATGAATCGCACACAGCAATGGGCATCTTTTAAATTATTTAAACATATTTATTCTGCTTCATTTAATACAAAAGCAATGTTAAATTTGTTGACATTTATGTTAAATCAGACTTCTTTTTCCAACTACCCATGAGAACACTATCTATAACATAGAGGTTCAAATCCAGTGGGTAGAAAAGAAAGCTGCTGTTCCTATTGAGTTGGAGCTGCCTCATCTTCCTGCACAATCGTTGCCCCCTTATTTTCCTGCTGTGTAGAAGAAATACTATTTTGGGGGGGTGGGTGAGGGCAAGAATTTGCTCACTCTTAAAGGTCATAGTACTTTATCTGAAACAGGCTATGCAACCATTAGGTTGGCTTTCGGTTATTGCCCAGGAAGGTACATATTTGCACATAAGGATCAGAGAATCTGACAGGTGATCCTACCAGTATAGAAGATGCACTACCAGTACAAAATACTGCCGCTAGGCTCATGTTACTGTCCTTGATATTCACAAAATGTGTCTCAAAGGTGGCAGTTTTTCTTCAATACAGCAGCTGGATATCCACCACCTATTTCAACTAGCAACTAAAAAGTTTTCAACAGAAGTACCAGCCCCACAGCTTCTGGATTTCTAGGGTGATTGAGAGAAAATCCAACTGCAACTGCTATCTGTCCTACCTTCATATAGCAGACAGGAATGTGGCATTGTTACAATAAATATTTACAAGCATTGATGCTGTCCACTTCAGGTGGATGCAGGGATCAATCCAGTCTCAAATCCATAGTCAATGCAGAGATAATTTTCCAATCTCTTTGAAGATGAGGCTGCCTAAAAGTAGATCACATGGTGACCTTCCAAAACAATTGTCCAAAATTCAACTTAAGGAGCAATCGTAGTGTTAGCACTTTGGAACCTTTCTATTTTCAGAAGTTTCTTTATGAATTCTTCCTGTTTCTTATTAAAATACATTCTTTTTTCACTGCAAATGTCTTTGTTTTTATTACAATTTACTACATAATGTTGCATTATTGATCAGAGGTAGAGGAACGTACAAATCAAATTGGCAAACTGGCAATTTTTTGGATACAGTAAAGCTTATTGCTTTGTAAATCTATTCACAAGATAATTACAGATGAGGAAGGCCATTCAGCCCATCTTTGTTCAACTATCCAGAACTCCCTCCAGTCCACTCAATGAAGCAGTTGTTTCCTAAATTATTCCAGAGATTTCACTTCTACATTATCTGAAAGTCCATTCTATGTATTTATCAGTGTGTGTGGAAAAAGAACTTCCTGGTACCAGTCCTAAATTTGTCTTTTAAAATTTGAAACTGTGTCCCTTTGTCCTATCACAATTTAAAGTAATTTTCTAGATTTACATACTGTTTACGTTCATATATACCGCTAAGACCACACCTCGTATACCTCTTCTCAAGGCTGAAAAGCCCACATTTCCTCTACCTTTCCTCATAACTCCAGGGATTAACACTTGGGATCAGACTCGTGGGTTCTCTCTCTATTGCTTCCAGTGCTTGAATGCAGACCTTGTGGCTCAGTGACCAGAAATGGACATATTACTCGAGGTATGGTCTGACCAGAGCATCGTAAAGTTTCAGCCTGACATCCTCTGCTTGTATTCTATTGTGATGGCTACATAGTTCAACATTCTTTTAGCTTTGTTGATTGCTGCTCTGTATTTGTTGAATATGTTGAGTGTCCTAACTCGCACCAAGTCCCATTCACCCATCACCCCTGTGCTCGCTAACCTACATTGGCTCCCAGTTAAGCAATGCCTCGATTTCAAAATTTTCATCCTTGTTTTCAAATTCCTCCATGGCCTCGCCCCTCCCTATCTCTGTAATCTCCTTCAGCCCCACAACCACCAAAGATATCTGCGCTCCTCTAATTCTGCCCTCTTGAGCATCCCTGATTATAATCGCTCAACCATTGGTGGCCGTGCCTTCTGTTACCTAGGCCCTAAGCTCTGGAATTCCCTGCTTAAACCTCTCCACCTCTCTTTCCTCCTTTTAAGCCGCTCCTTAAAACCTACCTCTTTGACCAAGCTTTTGGTCGCCTGCCTTAATTTCTCTTTATGTGGTTCTGTGTCAAATTTTTTGTCTTCTAATACTCCTGTGAAGCGCCTTGGGACGTTTTACTACATTAAGGACGCTATATAATTGCAAGTTGTTGTTGATGATGTCGAGACAATTAAGAATTCTAGGTATTTCATTAAATGTCAGCCATTTTCTTTCCTGTGCGCAGTAATTTATACTTGTCTGCTTTAGATTTCACTTGCTATTATTCTGCCTACTTACATATTTAGTACAACTTTTCTGTAGTTTCTGGACTACCTCCGCCAATTCCACTGTGTCTCATAGTTTGGTGTTATCTGCAAACTTGACCAATTTACATTAAGCTTCTGAATCCAAATCATTGATACAAATTAGATACAGTAGTGGTCCCAACACTGAACTCAGCTGCTTGTCTTATGTCAAGTTGTGGATGTGTCAGAACTTCCTGTAGCTAAACATTGGCAAGACTGCAGCCATCCAGAGTCAGGCAGAAACTCTGCACCCTAGCCCAATTCCATCCCTTCTCCAGCTGCTTGCTCAGTATGTATTCTTGGTGTCTTGTTCAACCCTGAACTGAGTTGCAAACTCCACATGTAATAAGTCTATTTACACCACAATATCAGCTACTTCAGTCCATACCTTGCCCCCACCACCAAAACCCTGAACCACATCATTGTCACACCTCCAGGCTTTATTTCTTAAACTCTCAACAGCCTCCCAAGCTCCACTCCACACAAGCTCCAACTCATACAGAACTTTGCAATCCTATCCAGTACCAAGACCAGTCCAGCTTTAGCAACTTCCCCTGGTTCCCCAACACATTGATTTGAAAATCCTTGTCCTCATCTACAAGTTTCTCCATGCCACACCCTTCCTCCACTATCCCCTCCAGCCCTATTTCTCAGTTCAGCCTCCATCCTTCTGCATTATGGACTATATTGTATATTCCCTCATCATTTCACCATAGCTGGCAAGGCCTTCAGCTATCATGGTCCTGCTCTCTGAAATTCTTTCCCAAAACTGCTCTACCCTGCTTCATCTCCCCATCTTCAAGATCCTTCTCAACGTCACCATAAGTTACCTCCCCTAACACTTCTCATGATCCCTGCTGATTTTTTTTTCCTCTTCTGAACCACCTTAGAATGTTTTGCTATGTTAAATATATTAAGTGTGTAAATTGGTGAATAGTGCTTCTCATTTTAACTCAATTGAAAATTAGTCTTGCCAAATTTTGTTTTACTATTGTTTGATTAGTTAACCTCTATTATTGTATGCACATTGAAAGGACTGACTGGCAGGTTTGACTTAGCACTTATGTTTCTACCATTTAAGATTCCTGTTTTGAGAAAGATCATCAACACTAAACCAAATAAATATCAGATTTATCCCTTAAGTGTGTGGGCAAAACTCCAGAGCTCTACTTCTTAAAAAAAAAAAACAACAACTCTGCTTCATTTAACTTGTAATATTTAGAAATGACTTCTTATGCTGTTTAAGATATAATTTTCTTATGTTTGCTAAATGTACAGCTCTCAGCAAAATATGGAAGCCTCAATTTTGTCCTCTGTCTTTGTACAAATTTGCAGTAATTTGAACTCAAGAAAGTTCAGTGTTGGTAACTGGGTTTAGTCACAGATAGTGGTTCGACTGAAACTGCAGCCTTTTGGTCTTTATTGTGATATCTGTGTATACAATCTATATGCAGACCTTTCGTAGCAATAAAATGTGCGCCTTTTTTCTATTTTACTGCTGAAAATCTTTTTAACTTTAAGAGCTGCCCTGTATAAACCAGGTAATTTGCTTTCCTGCCATTCACTCTGGTGTCTTGTTTAAGCCTGCATGTGAGGCTAAACGAAAATACTTTGTAGTTTGATGGTGAATGGGAATTAATCAGAGTCAACCTAGCTGTGGCACAAAGTTGATGGTATTTGGTTATTGAAGCAGTTGACATCTTGCTTACAGTGTGGTACCCGTTCATGGATTTCAGCAGGACTTAAGATACTGTGACTTTCCACTAGTGCAGTGAAAACAGCAATTTAATGTGTTTTATTTTAAACTATGAAGAATTTTAAGAGTGAATAAAGTAAGAGCAGAGAAGGCTAAGAGAAGATTTGATAGGTGTTTAATATCCTAAAAGGTTTAGATAGAGTAAATAAAGAGAAACTGTTTCCAGTAGCTGAAGGGTCGATAACCAGAGGGCACAGATTTAAGTGATTGGCAAAAGGACCAGAGGTGACATGAGGGAAAACTTTTTTATGCAACGAGTGGTTCGGATTTGGAATGCGCTGCCTGATAGGGTGGTGGATACAGATTCAATAGTAGCCTTCAAAAGGGAATTGGATAAATACTTGTAGAAAAAATTGAAGGAATATGGGGGAAAGAGCTGGCGCAGACTCAATGGGCCGAATGGTCATCTTCTGTGCTGCACTACTCTATGATTTCCTCTGGTCAAAGAGAAACTAACGAGGGGTCATCAATTGTCACAGAATGAAGAGAAAGATTAGAAGAAATTTCTTTACACAGAGGGTTGTTTGAGCATGAATGCTTTGTCACAGGGAGTAGTTGAGGCTGAGACTATTACATTTTCTAATTGAAAACTGGATAAATATTTGAAGCAGAGGAAGCTACAAGGCAGTGGGATTTGTTTTCGACTGCTTTAGTAAAGAGCTGGCACAGACATGATGGGCCAAATGGCCTCCTCCTGTGTTTTAAACATTTATGGTTCTGAGCACTTCTCTCCTCTCTATAGGATGATAAAAATAGCCTGCTCACTGTTCAGCATGGTTTAGATTGGAAACTGACCGTAGGGTGAGATTTACACAAGTTCAGTTCCTCCTACTCTGAGGGGCATTGCATTTAGTGCTCTGCTGTTCATTTGCCACTGTCCAGATTCCAGAGTCTTCCTGTGTGGCTGCAGAACCAAACTGGTGCTGGAGTCTCCCATTCACCAATTACATCATGGGATGACGTTGGGGGCAGGGGGATCTTTTAACTTGTTATATAAAAGTTTATTATGGAAGTTAAACTAGGTGCTTAATGATTAATAGGTATGCAGGAATTTTACTTGGAATCACAAACACGTTTGCCACAATCCCAGGAATGGTAGGACCAGTTATTGCCAAAGTCTTGACATACAATGTAAGTATAAGTTTCTATATATTCTTACCAAGGTGAGAAACACTGCATGATAATTTTCTCATCAAGCAAATTGTTTCGGCCTAAATCTCCTTGTTTGAAAGCAATAAAGTGCTCAGTTTTAAAATGCTAGTGGGTTTAGAAGGGACCCCTGGACAAGTAAAATATTATGTCCTATTCTGTGTCACAGTAATGAGTAGAAGTACATATTACTTCAGAAAACAGATTATGCAGGTAGCTTTATAATTTTGGTGCCAGTTATTGAAACGGTTTTGAAAATGTCCTCTGAATAACTTCATAACCAGTTTGAAATGTCAACTATGACTAGGAAACCACATTTGTGACTTGTGCATTGAGAATAGAGCTGTGTCCTGAATAAAACATCATGGATTATCATGAAAGAAATGACTCTTATTTGACAATACGTAAGACTATCCAATAAAGGATTTCCTCTGCATTATTTATAATGAAATCATAAACCCATTTACAAAGAATTAATTTATAAAATATTTAGCGCACACAAAATCTTGCTTTCTTCTCTAATACTGGCATCACTAATGACAAGTGGGATTGCCTGTACATTTTATATTACTGTCTGCTTGTGTTTTTCTTAAGTCAGAATTTAGTGTTCATTGTTATTTTCACCTTTTACTCCACAGCATACAATTGCAGAATGGCGAACTGTATTCTACATTGCTGCTGCTATTGATGTGTTTGGTGCTGTGTTTTTCACCATTTTTGGGAAAGGTGTAGTCCAATCCTGGGCAACCAATCACTGAACACTTCTCCTGTGACCTTTTGTACTTTTTACCTTGATCATGTGACCTGAAAGTGCCTCCATTGTTAAATTACCATATGACCTAGACTCATTGGGCCAGAAATTCGGCTTTCCGGCTTCCTGCGGGTGCAAGCATCGCGCGCGTACTTGCCTACTGCGCCTGCAGTTGTGCTTTGGGCCCACGAGGACTTCGGGTCCTGGGCCTCCTCCAGCTGCTGGCGCGCAGTGCTTGTGTATCCCGGGGCGCAGTTAGTTCGAAGCGTCCTCTGGGATCACGTGGGCCATGGAGAATCAATCCTAGCAGGGCATTTTCATTCATAGATTTGACAAGAAGACCTGTCAAATCTATGAATAGAGATCGGCCCCAAAACCACACTTAAACTTCAAATAAATTTTTAAAAAATCACATTTTTAAAATAACTAAGTTACATAAATTAACTACTTTTAAACAAAAATTTAAATTTTTGAAAAAATTAATTATACTTTTTAACGGTGCTAAAAATAAACTTACCTTTCTTTAAAGTATCTTAAAAAGATAAACCTGTTGAGAAAAATATTTAAATTGTAATTAATTAACCACTTACCTTGTTAAAAACAGGCCTTGCGCCTCCTTTTTAAAAGTGCAGCTTCTCCATACTTACCCTCCCGGACAAACCTGGAAAAAAAAACTGAACTTCACTGCGTGCGTGCAGCCTCTCCCGCGCACGCGTTCGACTTCTGAACCCCTCCCTTCAGGGGAACGGAAGTTCCGGTTTCCCGCGCATGCGCAGTGCATGCAGGAAACCGGCACTTCAGGTGGCCTTACGGGTGAGTACACAACGCGTACTCACCCGGCAAGTGCCGAATTTCTGGCCCATTGTCTTTCACACTGCTAAGCTTTCCTTTTATTACTGCCAGCAATAGTAACCAGATAATCTAATTGTATCCTCTTACCTTGCTTAATCCAGGGATTCTGTGACTATTCAAAAAGAAAAGTGACCAAAACATTTCCAGCTCATGATTTTTTGTTGTGTAAATTTTAAATGCTGAAACCGAATAGTATCCACAACTTCCAAACTGTCTGTAAATTAATTTAATAAAAGAATTAAATAGACTATTAGTGGTAAGTCATTTATTTGATAAAAATTTTTATTTCATATGTCGAATTATGTGATGTCAAAGTTCCCCTTTATATTTCATGGCAACGAGATCTGGTCCTTTTTAAATTACTGATCAGATGGTGAGTTTCCTGGTGACGAGAATCATATTGTGAATAAACAGTGCCTTTAGTCTACAGAATATTGATTAAAATTTCCTAATCTTAAGACTAGCATGAATCCCACAAATGTATACAACTATAAGTGCAGTCTAATATGTATGTATGAATAAATAATGCGTCCAGCGGTACGCTGCCATGATGGATACTGACCATTAAACTGAAAGAGACAGCGTCAAGCTAAAAGAAAAGGCTTACACAAATGCAATGAAAAGTGGAAATCCAGCAGACTGGGAAAGCTATAAAAAGTAACAATGGGAAAGTAAGAGGTGCAAAAAGGGAGTATGAAAGAAAACTTGTAAGGGAGACAAACAATGATGGACCAGCAGACTTGTTAAATAAGAACATAAGAAATAGGAGCAGGAGTAGGCCAATCGGCCCCTCGAGCCTGCTCCGCCATTCAATAAGATCATGGCTGATCTGATCCTAACCGCCAATCTACTATCTATCACAGAACCATCTCCTGCATCTAACAGAATTGCACACACGAAATAGGAGCAGAATCAGGCTACACAGTCCCTGGGCCCGCTCCACTACCCACAGGGCCATGACCGATCCGAACCTAGACTCATGTCCAAATTCCTGCCCGCTCCCCGTAACCCTTAATGCCCTTTACTTCTAGGAAACTGTCTATTTCTGTTTTAAATTTAATTAATGTTGTAGCTTCTACAGCTTTTTGTGGCAGCATATTCCATGGACCTACCACCCTCTGAGTGAAGTAGTTCCTCCTCATCTCAGTTTTGAAAGAGCAGCCCCTTATTCTAAGACTATGTCCCCTAGTTCTCGTCTCACCCGTCATCGGGAACATCCTCCCCGCATCCACCCGATCCAACCCCTTCACAATCTTATATGTTTCAATAAGATCGCCTCTCATTCTTCTGAACTCCAATGAGTAGAGTCCCAATCTACCCAACCTCTCCTCATATGACCACCCCCTCATCCCCGGGATTAACCGAGTGAACCTTTTTTGCACTGCCTCGAGAGCAAGGATGTCTTTCCTTAAGTAAGGACACCAAAACTGTATGCAGTATTCCAGGTGCGGTCTCACCAATACCTTGTACAACTGAAGCAATACCTCCCTATTTTTATATTCTATCCCCCTAGCAATGAAAGCCAACATTCCATTTGCCTTCTTAATCACTTGCTGCACCTGCATACTAACCTTTTGAGTTTCGTGCACCAGGACCCCCAGATCCCTTTGCACTTCAGTACTCTCCAGTTTCTTGCCATTAAGATAATAAATTGCTCTAGGATTTTTCCTGCCAAAGTGCATCACCTCACACTTTCCAGTGTTGTATTCCATCTGCCAAATCTCTGCCCACTTACTTAGCCTGTCTATGTCCCCTTGCAGGTTTTTTATGTCCTCCTCACTCACTACTTTCCCTCCCATCTTTGTATCATCTGCAAATTTTGATATGTTACACTTGGTCCCTTCCTCCAAATCGTTAATATAGATTGTGAAGAGTTGGGGACCCAGCACTGACCCCTGTGGAACACCACTAGTTACTGATTGCCAGTCTGAGAATGAACCATTTATCCCAACTCTTTGCTTTCTGTTAGATGGCCAATCCTCTATCCATGCCAGAATATTACCCCCAATCCCGTGATTTTTTACCTTAAGCAATAATCTTTTGTGTGGCACCTTGTCAAATGCCTTTTGGAAGTCTAAATACACTACGTCCACTGGTTCCCCTTTATCCACTCTATATGTTACTTCCTCAAAGAACTCCAGCAAATTTGTCAAACATGACTTCCCCTTCGTAAAACCATGCTGACTTTGTCCTATTAAATTATGATTATCCAAATGTCCTGTTACTGTTTCCTTAATAATGGACTCCAAAATTTTACCTACCACAGATGTTAGGCTAACCGGTCTATAGTTACCAGCCTTCTGTCTACTGCCCTTTTTAAATAAGGGTGTTACATTAGCAGTTTTCCAGTCTGCCGGGACCTTAGCGGAATCCAGGGAGTTTTGAAAAATTATTACCAATGCATCTACAATCCCTACCGCCACTTCCTTCAAGACTCTAGGATGTAAGCCATCAGGTCCAGGTGATTTATCCGCCTTGAGTCCCATTATTTTACCGAGTACCACTTCCTTAGTGATTTTGATCGTGTTTAGCTCCTCTCCCCCTATAGCCCCCTGTTTGTCCAGTGTTGGGATATTCTTAGTGTCCTCTACTGTAAAGACTGATACAAAATATTCATTCAGTGTATTTGCCATCTCCATATTTCCCACCATTAATTTCCCGGTCTCATCCTCTAAGGGACCAACATTTACTTTAGCCACCCTTTTTCTTTTTATATAACTATAAAAACTCTTACTATCTGTTTTTATATTTTTTGCTAATTTACTTTCATAATCTATCTTCCCTTTCTTAATCAATCTTTTTGTTATTTTTTGCTGCCTTTTAAAGTTTTCCCAATCCTCTGTCCTCCCACTAGATTTCGCTACCTTATATGCCCTTGTTTTTAGTCGAATACTATCCTTAATTTCTTTACTTAGCCACGGATGACTGTCCTTTCTTTTACACCCTTTTCTTTTCAGTGGAATATATTTTTTTTGGAAGTTGTAAAATAACTCCTTGAATGTACACCACTGATCATGTGTCGTCTTACCCTTTAATCTATTTTCCCAATCCACTCTACTCAATTCCGCTCGCATACCTTCATAGTCTCCTTTATTCAAGCTTAGCACGCTTGTTTGAGATCCAACCTTCTCACCCTCTAATTGAATATGGAATTCAACCATGTTATGGTCACTCATTCCAAGGGGATCCTTTACTAGGACATTTTTAATTAATCCTGTCTCGTTACACAGGACCAGATCTAAGGTTGCTTGCCCCCTGGTCGGTTCAGTTACATACTGCTCAAGAAACCCATCCCTAATACACTCAATGAACTCATCCTCAAGGCAGCCCTGCCCCATTTGATTTGTCCAATTAATATGATAGTTAAAATCCCCCATAATTATAGATGTTCCCTTATTACATGCCTCAACTATTTCCTGATTGATACTCCGTCCAATAGAGTTGCAACTGTTCGGAGGCCTATAGACTACGCCCACTAATGTTTTTTTCCCCTTATTATTCCTTATCTCCACCCAAACTGTTTCATTATCATGATTTTTTGACCCAATATCATTACTCTGTATTACAGTGATTCCTTCCTTTATTAACATAGCCACCCCACCTCCCCTTCCTTCCTGCCTGTCCTTCCTGATCGTTAAATAACCTGGTATGTTTAATTCCCAGGCATTGTCACCCTGCAGCCATGTTTCTGTAATGGCCACAATATCATAACCATATGTAGTTATTTGTGCCATTAACTCGTCTATTTTGTTACGAATGCTACGTGCATTCAGATAGAGAACTTTCAAATATGCTTTGTGGCACTTAGTTCCTGCTTTTTCACTTTTTACCAGTTTACCTTTTACTCCACACACTCTGTCCCTTCCTGCCACGCTCTGATTTGTGATTCCCCTACTGCTACCTATGTCTATGACCCTCTCTGTTGTCATTTTTATTTTTTGCTCTCTTGAAACCTCCCCCCCACTAATTAGTTTAAAGCCCTCTCCACAGCCCTAGTTATTCGATTCGCCAGGACACTAGTCCCAGCACTGGCCAAGTGAAGTCCGTCCCAACGGAACAGCTCTCTCCTGCCCCAGTACTGGTGCCAGTGTCCCAAGAAGCAAAACCCATTTTTCCCACACCAGTCTTTGAGCCACGCATTCAACTCCCTGATTTTATTTACCCTAGCCAAATTTGCTCGTGGCTCAGGTAGTAATCCAGAGATTATTACCCTCGAGGTTCTGCTTTTTAATTTGGCCCCTAGCTGCTCAAACTCCCTCAGCAGAACCTCTTTCCTCGTCCTATCTATGTCATTGGTACCAACATGGACCACGACAACTGGATCCTCCCCCTCCCACTCCAAGTTTCTCTCCAGCCCAGAGGAGTTAAATGAATATTTTGTATCTGCTTTCACAGTAGAAGAGGACAAAAATCAGTGGTACAGGGGAACCTAAAAATAAGTTAATGAGAGGAACTTATTTAATACAAGTTTAAAAAAAAAATTAATTAAAAGAATGACACTGAAGATAGATAAATCTCCAGGAACTGATGGTTTCCACCCTAGAGTATTGAAAGAAACGGGGGAAATTGCAGATGATTGTCATAATTTTCCAAAGTACTCTAAATTATGCCTTTGGATTGGAAATGTCACTCCATTATTTAAGGACGGAGGGAGAAACCAGGAAACTATAGATATGTCAGTTGTAAGGAACTTACTGGAAACTATCATCAAGAACAGTGTGACTGAGCACTTGAGCTGATCAGAGAACATGGATTTGTGATGTGTAGGTCATGTCTGACTAATCTAGCTAAATATTTTGATGTGGTCACTAACATGGACAGGGGAAATGTCTATGGATGCCACCTATATGGACTTCCAGAAGGCATTTGGTAAGGTTCTGCACAAGAGATTATAAGCAAAAATAAAAGCACAGAATTGAAGGTAACCTTGTAACATGGTTTGGGAGGTAGATGACAGTAGGGATAAAGAGTTTCTCAAATTGATGGGATGGTGCAAGTAGCGTCCCCAGGGATCTATACTGGGGCCTTAGCTTTTCACCATATATATCATCGACTTGGAAGAAGGAATAGAGAGTTGTATATACAGATTTGCAGATGACAAAGTTAGGCACAGTAAATTGTGTAGATGGACCAGGAAGTTACATGGGGACTTAGACAGATTAGGAGAGTGGGCAAAACTGTGGCAGATGGAGTTCAGTGTGAGGTCATCCAAGAATGACATCAGAATATTTTCGATGGTGAGAGACACGGAACTGTGAAGGCGCAAAGGGGTTTGGGTGTACAGGTACAGAAATTACTAAAAGCTAGTGCACAGATACAAAAAGTGATCATAATAAAGACCAATGGAACGTTGGCATTTATCTGAAAGGGGATGGAAAACAAAGGGGAAGGAAGTTATGCTGCAGTTACACGTTTATATGGGCTGATAAGTAGCAAGTAACATTTGCGGCCCACAAGTGCCAGCCAATGGCTATCCAACAAGAGAGCGTCTAACCACCGCCCTTTGACATTCAATGGCATTACGCTCATCGAATCCCCTACAATCAACATCCATTGACCAGAAACATAATGAATCAGCCATATAAATACTGTGGCTACAAGAGCAGGTCAGAGGCTTGGTATTCTGCGGCAAGTGACTCACCTGATTCCACAAAGCCTTTACACCATCTACAAGGCACAAGTCAGGAGTGTGATGGAATACTCTCCACTTGCCTGGATGTGTGCAGCTTCAACAACACTCAAGAAGCGTGACACCATCCAGGACAAAGCAGCCCACTTGATTGGCACCCAATCCACCACCTTAAACGTTCACTCCCTCCACCACCGGCGCAGTGTATACTATCTACAAGATGCACTGCAGCAACTCGCCAAGGCTTCGACAGCACCTCCGAAACCTCTACCACCAAGAAGGACACGAACAGCACCACCTCCAATTTCCCCAAGTTGCATACCATCCTGACTTGGAAATATATCGCTGTTCCAACATCCTGGAACTCCCTCCCTAACAACACTATGGGAGTACCTTCACCATACGAACTGCAGTAGTTCAAGATGGCAGCTCACCACCACCTTCTCAAGGGCACTTAGAGATGGGCAATAAATGCTGGCCTTGCTAGCGACACCCACATCTCATGAACAAATAAAAAAAAGAGCCTTGGTCAGACCCCTTTTGGAGTACTGTGTTTGGGCATCGCACCTTATAACAAGCTTTATTTATATAGCGCCTTTAACATGGTAAAAAGTCCCAAGGTGTATCACAGCAGGGTAATCAGGCAATAAATTGACACCGAGCCAAAGAAAGACACTAGGACAGGTGGCCAAAAGCTTGGTTTTAAGGAGAGCGATTTAAGGAGGGAATTCCAGAGCTAAAGTCCTAGACAGCTGAAGGCACAGCCACAATAGTGGGGCAAAGGAAATGGGAAATGCACAAGTGGCCGGAATTGGAGGAATACAGTTATCGGAGGGTTGCAGGTCTGGAGGAGGGTTATAGATAGCGAGGGGAGAGGCCTGAGAAATTTAACGTTGTAGCATTGGTAGACCGGGAACCAATGTAGGTCAGCGAGCACAGCGGTGATAGGTGAATGGGATTTGGTGCGAGTTAGGATACGGGCAGCAGAGCTTTGGAGGAGCTCATGTTTTTGGAGGGGTTACAGTACAGATTTACCAGAATACAAGGGCTTAAAAGGTTACTTTGAGGACAGGTTGCATAAACTTGGCTTGTATTTCCTTGCGTTTAGAAGTTGGAGGGGCGATCTAATTGAGGTGTTTTAAATGATAAATGGATTCAGTAGGATTCAGAGAAACTATTTCCTCTGGTGGGGAATCCAGAATAAAGGTGCACAATCTTAAGGTTAGAGCTAGGTTGCTCGAGGGAAATCGGGAAGCACTTTTTCCACACAAAATATTGGAAATCTGGAACACTCCTCCTTTCCTCCCTACCTTGCCCCCCCCCCCACCACCAAAAAATGGCTGTGGATGCTGGGTCAATTGAAATTTTCAAGCCTGAGATTGATAGATTTTTATTTGGTAAGGGTCAAGGGATATGGAACAAAGGCAGGTAAATGGAGTTCAGGTACATATCATCTGTGATAATTGAATGGCGGAGCAGGTGCGAGGGGATGAATTACCTACACCTGTTCCTATAAACTGCATCCTATGAGGATTTCTGGTGGTTATGGCCTGGCTGGCGGCCTAATTAGAGAGCTGCAGACTCCAGAATTATGTAAATTTATTTTCCCACTGGATTGAAAAATATCAAGCCACTGCTGCATCCTTAAGAAAACCTTAAACACTTGAAGGAAACTGCAGGCCAGAAGGAGTCACTTCCCCATCCCCCAGGGATTGACGCCAGTCACAACACCCAAAAGCCCAGTTCTGGATCAAAAGAAAATGTGCGTGGTAAATCTTTAGCACTTTAGAACTTGTATTTATACTGCAGTATTGGTTTTGGCTAAGCAGTACCTCAGTTATACTGTCTGGCCTGAACTATCCCAGGAGAGAACTCTACACGTGCCTGTAAGCAGACATGCAGAGATCTCTCCTCGTGGTTCAAATTTAAGTGTTTAGAGAATGTTGGTGGGAGTGCCACTCTTAACATTTAAATGACTATAGATAAATTTAAAAAGTGCCAACCCCGAGGGTGGTCAAGAGAATTCATACCACATTAAAGTTATACTTAAAGCAATGATAAAAATGTAGCTGATCTTCCAGCTTCCAACTCTCTGACATGCCTGACCTGGACAAGACATGACTGCTAGCATCAAGCACCCATTGCAGCATAGGGTGAAGTTCTAGCTTGGAGCCATAAATGGCCCTCCAACTAAAGAGGTATAATGCTACAGTACTTAACCTTAGCAATATGGACAGCATCTCTGCAAAATTGATCTCAGTTTAGTCACTGATTTCTACAACTACAGAAAACCAGCTGACTGATGGGCAGGAATGGGCTTATCCTAAGCTCCTGCTCCAGGTAATTAAAAGACAGCTTAATGGTTATGGTACTAGTGTAGCAACCCAGAGGCCGTGAGTTCAAATCCCACCAGAGCAAGTTGTGAAATTGAATTCAATAAATCTAGTAATTTATGAGCTAGCACCAGAAAATGGCCATGAAAGCTACTGGATTGCAATAAAAACCCAACTGGCACATTGAGACAGTTTTTGTTAGAACAGAGGAGATTACAGCAGGATTTGATGGAGGTACTTAAAATTATGAAGTGATGGACAACCAGACTGTCTAGTGGTTGAAGACTCTAGAATGAGGGGACAGAGATATTACATTAAATGTATGAGATTTAAGACAGCGAGCAAGAGAAACCTATTACACAGAGGGTTGTGAGGCTGTACAATGCACTACCGAAGTTAATGATTGAAGCAGAGACCATGTCAACATTCAAGAATGGGTTAGATAGGTGGTTGAAGGAAAGAAGAATAAAGGGATATGGAACAGAGCAGGCACATGGATTAGGAATACTGCTGCCATGGAGGATAAACACCAACACGGACTGGTTAGGCCAAACGGCCTGTTTTTGTGTTGGTGATTCTATGTAATGTCCTTCTGGGAAAGGAACCTGCCACTTCACATGTGATTCCAGTCCCACACTATGTAGTTGACTCAACACCTTCAGGGTAATGACAGCTGGTCAATAAATACTGCCTAGCGAATGTTGCCAACGTTCCAAGAACAAAAAAAAAGCACTGCCCCATCCCCAGCAGAAAAGGAGCCCTGGAAACCAAACCTCAAGCTACAACTCTAAGGCACCCTCCCACAGCTTCATGTGCCCACACTGCAAAGCTCTATACTTGCATGTTGGGAGCAGCACCTGACACCCACAATCAGCAACTCTCAAACACAGGGCACACCAACCAATGCCTTTTGCAGCAGAGATTTTGATGCCCCAACAACCCATGAAGGAAAACTTAGGGCACTCCTCAAAATGTCAATGAGACCAATACAACCAGACTGCTAGTACACCACTGTTGCTCTCCCACCATTGACATTTTCACCACTCCTTGAATCCTCCATCACTCCTTGTCCTGATCTGGAACTGTCAATGTAGACGGTCCTGACAAGACAGCATCAAGTAATGAAGATGGATCTAAGATTCAGGCTCTAAGCACAAATTGCTTATTCTTTACTACCTCAGACTTCTAACAGAAATTGGAAGCTCAGTGAAAAGGGTGAGATGACTGATCAGACAGAATGTGTACAGCAAATGCCTAGATGGAACACTGGATCAGTAAGGTAGAAACTACTGTCTGCAAAAATAACTTGTATTTATAAAGCACCTTTAACGTAGTAAAACATCCCAAGGTGCTTCACAGGAGTATTATAAGACAAAAAAAAATTTGACACCAGGCCACATAAGGAGAAATTAGGGCAGATGACCAAAAGCTTGGTCAAAGAGGTAGGTTTTAAGCAGCGTCTTAAAGGAGGAAAGAGAGGTTTAGGCAAGGAATTCCAGAACTTAGGGCCTAGGCAACAGAAGGTATGGCCGCCAATGGTTGAGTGATTATAATCAGGGATGCTCAAGAGGGCAGAATTAGAGGAGCGCAGATATCTCGGGGGTTGTGGGGCTGGAGGAGATTACAGAGATAGGGAGGGGCGAGGCCATGGAGGGATTTGAAAACAAGGATGAGAATTTTGAAATCGAGGCATTGCTTAACCGGGAGCCAATGTAGGTCAGCGAGCACAGGGTGATGGGTGAACGGGACTTGGTGAGAGTTAGGACACGAGCAGCCGAGTTTTGGCTGACCTCAAGTTTACGTAGGGTAGAACGTGGGAGGACAGCCAGTAGTGCATTGGAATAGTCAAGTCTAGGGGTAACAAAGGCATGGATGAGGATTTCAGCAGCGGATGAGCTGAGGCAAGGGCGGAGACGGGCAATGTTATGGAGGTGGAAATAGGCGGTCTTAGTTATGCCGCGGATATGTGGTTGGAAACTCGTTTCAGGGTCAAGTATGACACCAAGGTTGCGAACAGTGTGGTTCAGCCTCAGACAGATGTTAGGGAGAGGGATGGAGTCAGTGGCTAGAGAACGCAGTCAGTGGCTAGGGAACAGAGTTTGTGGCGGGGACTGAAAACAATGGCTTCGGTCTTCCGAATATTTAATTGGAGAAAATTTCTGCTTATCCAGAACTGAATGTCAGACAAGCAGCCTGACAATTTAGAGACCGTGGAAGGGTCAAGAGAAGTGGTGGTGAGGTAGAGCCGGGTGTCGTCAGCGTACATGTGGAAACTGACGCTGTGTTTTCAGATGATGTCGCCAAGGGGTAGCATGTAAATTAGAAGATAATCAAGATAAATATACTAAAAACCCACATATTTCACTTCGTAGAGAGAGTCCAAGGGATGACTGCTAAAATGAATGATGTATTGAACCAGAGAAACCACATAACATTTTTACCTTCAATATCCCAGAAGCCTTTCAAAAACAGTGTTCTCTTAGAACTCTAATACAAAAGCAAAATACTGCGGATGCTGTAAATGTGAACTAAAAACAGAAAATGCTGGAAATACTCAGCAGGTCAGGCAGCATCTGTGTCGAAAAAGAGTTATTTTTCAACAACAACAAAAACAACAACTTGCATTTATATAGCACCTTTAACGTAGTAAAACGTCCCAAGGTGCTGCACAGGAGTATTTTAAGATAACATATTTGGCACCGATCTACATAAGGATAAATTAGGGCAGGTGACCAAAAGCTTGGTCAAAAAGGTAGGTTTTAAGGAGCGTCTTAAAGGAGGAAAGAGAGGTAGCGAGGCTGAGAGGTTTAGGGAGGGAATTCCAGAGCTTAGGGCCTAGGCAACAAGGCACGACCACCAAAGGCTGAGCGATTATAATCAGGGATGCTCAAGAGGGCAGAATTAGAGGAGCGTAGATATCTCGTGGGGGGTTGTGGGGCTGAAGGAGATTACAGAGATAGGAAGGGGCGAGGCCATAGAGGGATTTGAAAACAAGGATGAGAATTTTGAAATCGAGGAGCTGCTTAACCGGGAGCCAGCGAGCACAGGGGTGATGGGCGAACAGAACTTGGTGCGGGTTAGGACACGGGCAGTCAAGTTTTGGATGACCTCAAGTTTAGGTAGGGTGGAATGTGGGAGGCCAGCCAGGAGTGCATTGGAATAGTCAAGTCTAGAGGAAACAAAGGCATGGATGAGGGTTTCAGCAGTGGATGAGCTGAGGCAAGGGCAGAGACGGGGGATGTTACGGAAGTGGAAGTAGGCGGTCTTTGTTATGCTGAGGATATGTGGTCGAAAGCTCATTTCAGGGTCAAATATGACACCAAGGTTGCGAACAATGTGGTTAAGCCTCAGACAGATGTTAGGGAGAGGGATGGAGTCAATGGCTAGGGAACGGAGTTTGTGGCGGGGACCGAAAACAATGGCTTCGGTCTTCCCAATATTTAATTGGAGAAAATCTTTGCTCAGCCAGAACTGTATGTCGGACAAGTAGTCTGACAATTTAGACACCGTGGAGGGGTCGAGAGAAGAGGTAGTGAGGTAGAGCTGGGTGTCATCAGCATACATGTGGAAACTGACGCTGTGTTTTCGGATGATGTCGCCAAAGGGCAACATGTAGATGAGAAATAGGAGGGGGCCAACAATAGACTCTTTGGGGACACCAGAGGTAATGATGCGGGAGCGGGAAGAGAAGCTGTTGCAGGTGATTCTCTGGTTACGATTAGATAGATAAGAATGGAACCAGGTGAGTGCAGTCCCACCCAGCTGGACGACGGTGGAGAGGCATCGGAGAAGGATGGAGTGGTCAACCGTGTCAAAGGCTGCAGACAAGTCAAGAAGGACGAGGAGGGATAGTTTACCTTTGTCACAATCACAAAAGATGTCATTTGTGACTTTGATGAGAGCCGTTTCGGTACTGTAGCAAGGGCGGAAACCTGATTGGAGGGATTCAAACATGGAATTGCGGGAAAGATGGGCACGAATTTGGGAGGCAAGAACATGTTCAAGGACTTTGGAGAGGAAAGGGAGGTTGGAGATGGGGCGGTAGTTTGCAAAGATGGAGGGATCAAGGTTTGTTTTTTTTGAGGAGAGGGGTGATGACGGCAGATTTGAGGAAGAGGGGGGCAGTACCTGAGGAGAGAGAACCGGTAACAATATCAGCTAACATGGGAGCCAGAAAAGGAAGCTGGGTGGTCAGCAGTTTGGTGGGAATAGGGTTGAGGGAGCAGGAGGTGGGTCTCATAGACAAGATGAGCGCAGAGAGATCATGAGGGGAGATCGGAGAGATACTGGAGAAAGATGTGATGACGAAAGGTACAGAAGTGCTATTCCACAAATAGCACACCTATTGGGGGACGGGGGTGATATTGGGAGTCTAGGATGCTACTTAATGGCAGCCAGCATACCTTAAAGGGAAGTTGCATTCTGGCTGCAGAGACACAAAAACAATGGCTGAAGGAGGGAGCGAGCAAGCACCAAAGCTCTCTGATGCTGCACTGGAGGCCTTAGTTCAGGTACTGCAGAAGAGGAGGGACATCCTTTTCCCTCCAGGGGGGAGGAAGCTCTCCAGGCATTTACTCAGGAGGCAGTGGGAAGAGATTTCTGGGTATATCAATACCACGAGCATTGCACCAAGAACATGGCTGCAATGCAGGAAAAAAACCAACTAGAGTTGTTAAGGTAAGACTATTAAAATACTTTCCGCTCACAGCTGCACCACTCACAGCCTCATTAATTACAACACTGACAGCATTCACAACACTGTCCTGAAATCACTGCACCACACACTTCACGCTTTCTTACAGGAGAACGTTGCACACAATACAAGGCAACAGATTGCCACTAGAGGAGGAACAGCCCATCTGCACACTCCTTGAAGAGAGCGTCCTGGCCATAATGGGAAGGGGCATAATGGATGCAGTGGCCACTGGTGACACTGGAAGTGATGTCGCGCAGTTTCTTTATACCTAATCCTCTTTGTCCCTTCTGACTTCTCCCTCACCCCACACACTCTGCATGACCAGCTGCAGATGCTTTAACCACCCAGTTCTCTCTTTCCTCTCCCTCACACCACAAGCCAACCCTTGTCCCTTTTCAGCTGCTGAGAATGTTGATGCCCCTCAGCCAGTGGAGGAAGAGGAGCCCAGTATTCCTAAAGATGCACCACCACTTCATCTGTCTCTTGCAAGCACCAGCTCAGATACTGAAACCACGCAGACTTTAGAGGCTAGATTAGAAGAGGAATCTGCAAGTGGTAACTCACAGGTTCGCAGGAGCTAGAGCAGGGAGATAGGACTCCAGCATGATGGAGGGCAAGGATGCATACTAGTTCTGCTGCAGAGGACTCAGATGCAGACTTTGACGGCCCATGCTACTGAAGAAGGCTCATGGGCATACACCAGTGCTTGGTACACTGGACAGCCTGCCAGAGAGCTTGTGCACAATGTTGCAGCGCATGGAGGAATCAATCTCCAACTTGTCTCCAGGCTTTGTGCAGAACTTGAAGGCCATTCTGTCCAATGTGGACCAAGTGGTCAGTTCCGTGCAGTGGAAGTCACCATGATGGAGTGTTTTATGATAATTCCCAGCGTATGCCCATGAGCCTTCTTCAATGGCCTGGGCCCATAGAAGTCTGCACCCGAGTCCTCTGCAACAGACCTAGTATGCATCCTCGCCCTCCAGCGGGTGGTTATGTTACTGGACTAGTAATCCAAATGCGTGAGATCAAATCCCACCATGGGAATTTGAATTCAGTTAATTAAATAAATCTAGAATAAAAAGCTAGTATCAGTAATGGTGACCATGAAGCTATCGGATGTTGTAGAAATTCAACTGGTTCACTAATATCCTTTAGGAAAGAAACCTGCCGTACTTACCCGGTCTGGCCACGTGACTCCAGACTCACAGCAATGTGGTTAACTCTTAAGTGCCCTCTGAAATGGCCTAGCAAGCCACTCAGTTGTATCAAATCGCTGCAAAAAAATATAAGAGTAAAACTGGACGGACCACTCTGCTTCAACACAGGCTTCAAATTACGACACGACAAAGGCACACCCAGCCCAGTCGACTCTGCAAAGTCCTCCTCACTAACATCTGGGGATGTTCCAAAATTGGGAGAGCTGTCACACAGACTAGTCAAGCAACAGCCTGACACAGTCATACTCACAGAATCATACCAATCAGCCAACGTCCCAAACTCCTCTATCACCATCCCTGGGTATGTCCTTTCCCACTGTCATGACAGACCCACCAGAGATGGCGGCACAGTGGTATACAGTCGGGAGGGAGTGGCCCTGGGAGTCCTCAACATTGACCCCGGACCCCATGAAATCTCATGACATCAGGTCAAACTGGGGCAAAGAAACCTGCTGATTACCACCTCCTTCAGCTGATGAATCAGTACTCCTCCATGTTGAACAGTACTTGGAAGAAGCATTGAGGGTAGCAAGGGCACAGAATGTACTCTGGATGGGGGGCTTCAATGTCCATCACCAAGAGTGGCTTGGTAGCACCACTACTGACCGAGCCCTGAAGGACATAGCTGCCAGTCTGCTTGCGGCAGGTGGTGAGAAACATAGAACATAGAAAAATAGGAGCAGGAGTAGGCCATTTGGCCCTTCGAGCCTGCTTCGCCATTCAATATGATCATGGCTGATCCTCTATCTCAATACCATATTCCCGCTCTCTCCCCATATCCCTTGACGCCTTTTGCGTCTAGAAATCTATCTATTTCCTTCTTAAATATATTCAGTGACTTGGTCTCCACAGCCTTCTGTGGCAGAGAATTCCACAGGTTCGCCACCCTCTGAGTGAAGAAATTTCTCCTCATCTTAGTCCTAAATGTCCTACCCCGTATCCTGAGACTGTGACCCCTCATTCTAGAGCCCCCAGCCAGGGGAAATATCCTCCCTGCATCCAGTTTGTCTAGCCCTGTCAGAATTTTATACCTTTCAATGAGATCCCCTCTCATTCTTCTAAACTCTAGTGAATACAGGCCTAGTCGACCCAATCTCTCCTCATACGACAGTCCTGCCATCCCAGGAATCAGTCTGGTGAGCCTTTGCTGCACTCCCTCTATGGCAAGTATATCCTTTCTTAGGTAAGGAGACCAAAATTGCACACAGTACTCCAGGAGTGGTCTCACCAAGGCCCTGTGTAACTGTAGTAAGACATCCTTGCTCCTGTATTCAAATCCTCTTGCAATGAAGACCAACATACCATTTGCCTTCCTAACTGCTTGCTGCACCTGCAAGTTTGTTTTCAGTGACTGATGTACAAGGACACCCAGGTCCCTTTGTACATCAACATTTCCAAATCTATCACCATTTAAATAATACTCTGCCTTTCTGTTTTTCCTACCGAAGTGGATAACTTCACATTTATCCACATTATACTGCATCTGCCATGTATTTGCCCATTCACTCAACTTGTCTAAATCGCCTTGAAACCTCTTTGCATCCTCCTCACAACTCACAATCCCACCTAGTTTCGTGTCGTCAGCTAACTTGGAAATATTACATTTGGTTCCCAACACGAGAGAAAAACCTACTTGACCTCGTCCGCACCAATCTACCCATCACAGATGCATCTGTCCATGACAGTATTGGTAGGAGTGACCATCACACAGTCCTTGTGGAGAAGAAATCCCATCTTCACACTGAGGATACCCTCCAACGTGTGGTGTGGCACTACCACCATGCTAAATGTGTTCGATTCATAACAGATCTAGCAGCTCAAAATTGGGCATCAATGAGGCACTGTAGGCCATCAGCAGCAGCAGAATTATATTCCACCACAATCTGTAACCTCATGGCCCGACATATCCCTCACTCTACCATTACCATCAAGCCAGGCGACCAACCCTAGTTCAACGAGGAGTGTAGAAGAGCATGCCAGGAGCAGCACCCGGTGTATCTAAAAATGAGGTGGCAACCTGGTGAAACTGCAATGCAGGACTACATGCATGCTAAACAGAGTTAAATGATCCTACAACCAACGGATCAGATCAAAGCTCTGCAGTCCTGCCACATCCAGTCATGAATGGTGGTGGACAATTAAGCAGTTAATGGGAGATGTCGTCTCCATGAACATCCGCATCCTCAATGATGGAGGAGCCCAGCACGTGAGTGCAAAAGACAAGGCTGAAGCATTCGCAACCATCTTCAGCCAAAAGTGCCAATTGGATGATCCATATCGGCCACCTCCTGAGGTGCCCACCATCACAGATACCATTCTTCAACCAATTCGATTCACTCCACGTGATATCAAGAAATGGCTGAGCACACTGGATACAGCAAACGCTATGGGCCCTGACAACATACTGGCTGTAGTGCAGAAAACTTGTGCTCTGGAACTAGCCGTTCCTCTAGCCAAGCTGTTCCAGTACAGCTACAACCCTGGCATTTACCAGACAAAGTGGAAAATTGCCCAGGTATGTCCTGTCCACAAAAAGTAGGACAAATCCAATCCAGTCAATTACCGCTGCATCAGCCTACTCTCAATCATCAGCAAAGTGATGGAAGATGACATTGACAGTACTATCAAGCAGCACATACTCACCAATAACCTGCTCACCGATGCTCAGTTTGGGTTTCGCCAGGGCCATTCGGCTCCAGACCTCATTACAGCCTTGGTTCAAACGTGGACTAAAGAGCTGAATTCCAGAGGTGAATTGAGTGACTGCCCTTGAAATCAAGGCAGCATTTGACTGAGTGTTGCACCAAGGAGCCCTAGTAAAACTGATGTCAATGAGGATTTGGATGGAAAACTCTGAGTGGATTATACCTAGCACAAAGGAAGATGGTTGTTTGACGCCAATCCTCTCAGCCCCAGGACATCGCTGTAGGAGTTCCTCAGGGCAGTGTCCTAGGCCCAACCATCTTCAGTTGCTTCCTCAATGACTTTCCCTCCATCATAAGGTCAGAAGTGGGGATGTTCGCTGATGATTGTACAGTGTTCAGTTCCATTCGCAATTCCTCAGATAATGAAGCAGCCCGCATGCAGGAAGACCTGGACAACATCGAGGTTTGGGCTGATAAGTGGCAAGTAACATTTGCACTACACAAGTGCCAGGCAATGGCCATCACCAATGAGAGCGCGTCTAACCACCTCCCCTTGACATTCAATGGCATTACACTCATCGAATCCCCTACAATCAACATCCTGGGGGTTACCATTGACCAGAAACTAAATTGGACCAGCCACGTAAATACTGTGGCTACAAGAGCAGGTCAGAGGCTAAGTATTCTGCGGCGACTGTCTCACCACCTGTCTCCCCAAAGCCTTTCCACCATCTACAAGGCGCATGTCAGGACTGTGATGGAATACTCTCCACTTGCCTGGATGAGTGCAGCTCCAACACACTCAAGAAACTCGACCCCATCCAGGACAAGGCTTGCTCGGCACCCCAACCACCACCATAAACATTCACTCCCTCCATCAGCAACATAACGTGGCTGCAGTGTGTACTATCTACAAGATGCACTGCAGCAACGGTACCAAGGCTTCCCCAACAGCACCTCCCAAAACCGCAACCTCTACCGCCAAGAAGGACAAGGGCAGCAGGCGCATGGGAACACCATCACCTCCAAGTTCCCCTTCAAGTCACACACCATCCTGACTTGGAAATATATCGCTGTTCCTTTATCATCGCTGGGTCAAAACCCTGGAACTCCCTCCCTCACAGCACTATGGAAGTACTTTCACCACACGGACTGCAGCAGTTTAAGAAGGTGGCTCACCACCACCTTGTCAAGGGCAATTTGGGATGGGCAATAAATGCTGGCCTTGCCAGTGACGCCCACATCCCAGGAACGAATAAAAACAAACAAGCCATTTGCCTAATCAGTTATGCTCCACTCGAGCCTCCTCCCATCCTTCCTCATCTAACTCTATCAGCATAACCCTCTATTCCCTTCTCCCTCATATGCTTATCTAGCTTCCCCTTAAATGCATCTATACTATTCGCCTCAACTACAAATAAATCCTGACTAAAGGGCCTGGGAAGAGACAACTGATCCCCATTATATTAGTTTGAAATAGTCACAAAATGGCGCATTCGGCTTTACTGCACATTTTCAATGCCTGCGGCCTTTGTCTACTTTTTTAAACTTGGGTGAATTCACTTTGTTTTAAATCACAACACTTAAACGTAATTCAATCCCAAAATCCTTTCTGTGAACAAAAGAGCAAAAACCCAAAATGTGACAATGTCCAGCACCAGTGAATGAATAAATAAAAATTTTAAAATCCGACAGCTTTCATGGCAGAACATTCTGCTGCCATGGAAGCACATAGGGCTACTATGGGAGCTCATACTGCTAGCAAGGAAGCTCAGGCAGCTGCCATCTTGGCTTTGGGGGCCACTGTTAAAGGGGCTTCCGGGGCGTTTGCACCCCTCCTGCACTCTGTTCTCCAGCAGAACCCTCAAAGTGCTGAGGCACCGCCCCAGGAGAGTGGCCTTGGCTCCATGGGAGAGCCACCTGCTACCCTCTCAGGACAACATTATGCCTGCTCCTCTGCCAGACACGCCGCCAGAACCCTTGCTGGTACCTCTCAACCAGCCGACCCAGACTGCTGCAGTCCATGCCAAGATGCTGCAGTCAGTAGCCGGGCGCTCTAGGCCCAGAGCTGCTTGAGGTCATCCTCCCAGGCTATCTGAAGTATCCTCAATGGAGGCTCAGCACTTTCAACCTCCCAAGCTGTAGCCACTGAGGTAGTATATTGTACGAGCACCAGGCTAGGAAAACAAGCATAAGAACATAAGAAATAGGAGCACATCTAGGCCATATGGTGCCTCAAGCCTGCTCCGCCATTCAATAAGATCACAGCTGATCTTCGACCTCAACTCCACTTTCATGCCCGATCCCCATATCCCTTGATTCCTTTAGAGTCCAAAAATCTATCAATCTCAGCCTTGAATATACCAAACGACTGAGCATCCACAGCCCTCTAGGGTAGAGAATTCCAAAGATTCGCAACCCTCTGAGTGAAGAAATTTCTCCTCATCTCCGTACTTAATGCCGACTCCTTATCCTGAGATTATGACCCCGAGTTCTGGACTCTCCAGCCAGGGAAAACAGCCTCTCAGCATCTATCCTGTCAAGCCCTCTATGAATCTTGTATGTTTCAATGAGATGACCTCTTATTCTTCTAAACTCCAGAGAATATAGGCTCATTGTACTCAATCTCTCCTCATAGTACAAAACTCATCCCAGGAATCTAGTGAACCTTTGTTGCACCATCTAAGGCAATATATCCTTCCTTAGGTACAGAGTCAAAAACTTTACACAGTATTCCAGGTGTGGTCTCACCAAAGCCCTGTACAATTGCAGCAAGACTTCCTTACTCTTGCACTCCAACCCCCTTGCAATAAAGGCCAACATACCATTTCCGTCCTAATTGCTTGCTGTACCTGCATGTTAACCTTCTGTGTTTCATGTACAAGGACATCCGAATCCCTCCGAATACCAACATTTAATAGTTTTTTACTATTTAAAAAATATTCTGTTTTTCTATTCTTCCTACCAAAGTGAATAACCTCACATTTCCTCACATTATACTCTATCTGCCGCCTTCTTGCCCATTCACTTAACCTGTCTATATCCCTTTGCAGACTCTTTGTATCCTCCTCACAGCTTACTTTCCCAACAAGCTTTTATTGTCAGCAAACTTGGATACATTACACTCGGTCCCTTCATCTAAATCATTAATGGGCCAGAAATTCGGCTTTCCGGCTTCCTGCGGGTGCAAGCATCGCGCGCGTACTTGCCTACCACGCCTGCCGTTGTGCTTTGGGCCCACGAGGACTTCGGCTCCTGGGCCTCCTCCAGCTGCCGGCACGCAGTGCTTGCATATCCCAGGGGCGCAGTTAGTTTGAAGCGTCCCCTGGGATCACGTGGGTCATGGAGAGCCAATCCTAACAGGGCATTTTATGAATCTATGAATAGAGATCAGCTTCAAAACCACACTTAAACTTCAAATAATTTTTTTTTTAATCATATTTTTAAAATAACTATAAGTTACATAAATTAACTACTTTAAACAAAAATTTAAATTTTTGAAAAAATTAATTATACCTTTTAACGGTGCTAAAAATAAACTTACCTTTCTTTAAAGTATCTAAAAAAGATAAACCGGTTGAAAAAAGTGCAGCTTCTCCATACTTACCCTCCTGGAGAAACCTGAAAAAAACCCCGAAGTTCGCTGTGTGTGCGCAGCCTCTCCCGCGCACGCGTTCGACTTCTGAACCCCTTCCTTCAAGGGAGCGGAAGTTCCGGTTTCCCGCGCATGCGCAGTGCATGCAGGAAACCGGCACTTCAGGTGGCCTTACGGGTGAGTACACAGCGCGTACTCACCCGACAAGAGCCGAATTTCTGGCCCAATATAGATTGTAAATAGCTGAGGCCCAAGTACTGATCCTTGCAGCACCCCAGTAGTTACAGCCTGCCAACCTGAAAATGATCTGTTTATTCCTACTCTCTGCTTTCTGTCCTTTAACCAATCCTCTATCCATGCTAATATATTACCCCCAATCCCCATGAGCCCTTATCTTGTGTAACAACCTTTGGTCTGGCACCTTATCGAATGCTTTTTGAAAATCCAAATATACTACATCCACTACATGAACGGCATCAAGGGCTTTCACAAGAGTGATTAGTCATTTTTTCTGTCACTGCTGACATGACTTGTTTGATAAGTTTGTTCTGGATTTGGTGTTGGTATTTGTTTTTATAGTGAAGTGAGGGCAAGACCCAGAAGTTTGGAGTGAGAGAAGGCAATTAGATGGTGGTTGCAAGAAGAGTGGCAAGGATTGTGGGACTGTTGAATGGGCAATGGGAGGGCTGATTTAGTTGAAGTGCTCCTCGATGAGCTTGTCTCCGAGAGCTCAGGTATATTATTCCTATTCCTCCACATCCTCCTCCTTCTACTTGTTGCTGCCTAGGTGGTGATAAACCTCATCCCTCATGATGGTGAAGTTGTGGAGCATGCAGCAGATGATGTCAAATCTGGATACCAGTGTGATATAGCACCTAGAAGTCAAGCAGCAGCCAGAAAAAATAAACCAGCAACTAATATTGCCCAAGCCACGTGCAACTTGGCATAGAAACAGTCAGAATTCATTAGACTCGGGAACAGTGCCCATGGATTGGAGGGTAGCTAACGTTACCCCACTATTCAAAAAGGGGGGTAGGCAAAAAGCAGGTAATTACAGACCTGTAAGCCTTACATCAGTTGTGGGCAAAATGCTGGAGTCCATCATTAAGGATGAAATAGCGGAGCACTTAGCAAATGGGGACAGGATAGGACAGAGTCAACATGGATTTACAAAGGGTAAATCGTGCTTGACTAATCTATTGGAATTTTTTGAGGGAGTAACTGGTAAAATAGATGGGGGAGAGCCAGTAGATGTGGTGTACCTGGACTTCCAAAAGGCCTTCGACAAGGTCCCACATAAAAGATTAGCATGGAAAATTGAAGCTCATGGGATAAAGGGGAAAGTATTGACGTGGATAGAGAACTGGCTGTCAGATAGAAAACAGAGAGTTGGAATAAACGGCTCATTTTCTGAATGGCAGGCAGTAACAAGTGGGGTACCGCAGGGATCTGTCCTGGGTCCCCAGCTGTTCACAATTTACATTAATGACCTGGATCAGGGAGTCGGATGCAGCATTTCCAAATTTGCAGACGACACTAAACTAGGAGGGGGGGTGGGCTCAGAGGAGGAGACCAGGAAGCTCCAGAGCGATTTGGACAGACTGGGTGATTGGGCGGATAAATGGCAGATGCACTATAATGTGGACAAGTGCGAAGTTATCCACCTTGGGTGCAGGAACGGGAGGGCAAATTATTATTTAAATGGCAATAAATTGGGAGAGGGGGAAGTACAGAGAGACCTGGGTGTTCTTGTACACCAGTCACTGAAGGCGAGCATGCAGGTGCAACAGGCGGTCAAGAAGGCAAACAGTATGCTGGCCTTCATAGCAAAAGGGTTGGAATACAGGAACAGGGATACCTTGCTGCAGCTGTACAGGGCACTGGTGAGACCACACCTCGAGTACTGTGTACAGTTTTGGTCGCCTCATCTGAGGAAAGATGTTCTTGCCATGGAGGGGGTGCAGCGGCGATTCACCAGGCTGATACCAGGAATGGCGGGATTGACCTATGAGGAGAGACTATGTAGTTTAGGGATGTACACACTGGAGTTTAGAAGATTGAGAGGGGACCTCATAGAAGTGTATAAAATTCTGACAGGTCTAGACAGACTAGATGCAGAAGGAATGTTTCCCTTGGCGGGTGAGAACAGAACTAGAGGACATAATTTAAGGATAAGGGCTAAACCATTTAGGACAGAAATGAGGGGGAATTTCTTCACTCAGAGGGTGGTGAACCTGTGGAACTCATTGCCACAGAGGGCAGTGTACGCCAGCTCATTAAATATATTTAAGAGGGAATTAGATATATTTCTACAGGCAAAAGGGGTTAAGGGTTACGGAGAGAAGGCGGGGACGGGATACTGAATTGGAGGATCAGCCATGATCTCATTAAATGGCGGAGCAGGCTCGAAGGGCCGGATGGCCTACTCCTGCTCCTATCTTCTATGTATCTATGTATCTATGTAGATCAGGAGAATTAACACATGGCTAAAGGGCTGGTGTGGGAAAGAGGAGTTCCTTTTCCTGGGACACTGGCACCAGTACTGGAACAGGAAGGAGCTGTACCAATGGAATGGGTTCCACCATGTCCTAGTGGAAAGGGTAAATAGGGAGGTTGCAAAGGCTTTAAACTAGTAAGATGGGGCGAGGGATCTACAAGAAATAAAACCAGCCTAAATATAAACAAAACAGGAAAGGAGAGCGTAGGAAAGAGTAAAGTAAGGGAGGACATTGATGGCCAGGGAATAAATAGAGTAATAGAACAGGAGAGAAAAAGATGGTTAAAAATAAAGTGAAAAGAACTGCTATTAAAAATGTGTTTAACTGTCTGTACAGCAATGCACACAGTGTCCATAATAAAACAGGAGAGCTGGAAGCAATCATGCATTGTGAGGAACCAGACATAGTAGGGATTACTGAGACATGGCTACAGAAAAATCAGGACTGGGAACTAAACATTGCAGGGTATAACATATTGAGAAAAGATAGAGAAGGAAAAATGGGAGGTTGAGTAGCTGTACTTATTAGGGATAACATAATGGCAGTAGAAAAAAGTGACGCAGCTATCAGCAAGACAGAAACAGAATCCATGTGGATAGAGATAAAAGACAATAAAGGATCAATCACACTAATAGGGGTAGTCTACAAACCACCTAATAGTGGAAGGGAAGTGGAGGAAGAAATATGCAAAAAAATTAGGGAAATGAGTAAAAGATGTAGGGGGAAAAATTAGGTCGCGCCCCGTTTGGGGCGCAAATATCGTCTGGACGCAAATATTAGCGCCTGGCGCTAATTATCGGCACTGACTGGAAACTTCACTTTTACCGCCCCGGGAGGTGAGTGGAGCGCTAAATCAGGCGCTGCACACCTGTCTTAAGGCGCAAAGGCCAAGGAGTGAGGCGCTAACTCAGAGCGCTGGCGAAGCTCATGTAATGTCAGTCAGCAATGGAACACACACACAATGGCACGGGCCAGTTCTTAAAGGGGATGGTTAATCTTGCTTTCCATCCACATCCTGTTCATTGCAGCCTTGAATCTCGGCCTGGAGAGACTTGCACATCAAATGTGCTGGAAAGAACAATGGAGAGTACCAGGCAAAGAGCTCAGAGTGCAGCTCCCACAGTCTCTGCTAAATCGATACAAGGAATGGCAAATCAAAATGAACCTGCAAAGTGCTGCTCAGTACCCAAAACTCCTTCACACAACGTTGAATCTCTCCAGAAGTCTCTCCCTCTCTCTCTCAGAATGCATAGTTCAAAAATGCCACCAACAATAAAAGACAGGAAGAGGCCCCCTTTAAGTAGCGCCCCCCCCAGCCCCACAGCGATTGATAGCGTTCCAGTCTTCTGGTCGTTGGATGCGCCAGGCGGTAAGGCAGGGGGCGCCACTCAATTTCCGCTCCGGGGCGCCACAAGGGCGTTGCACCATGGAATGACGTCACAATCTGCGCGCGCAGGTGGTCGCAGCGGTAAAGTTTAGCGCCGCCGCACAATCTCTAGTTAAGTTCCCGAGCGGCGCAAACATCGCTGCGCCCGGGCGTTAGCGGCTTTGCGCCCCATTAGCGCTCTCTTAAGGCGCTAACGGGAGGCGCAACCAACTGAATTTTTACCCCGTAGAATAATAATCATGGGGGATTACAACTACTCCAATATCCAGGAGGATAAGGGAATGGAGTTCCTCTAATGTGTACAGGACTCCTTTCCAACCCAATATGTAAAAAAGCCCAACAAGGGAGGGTTCGTTATTGGATCTAGTAATGGGGAATGAACCAGAGCAGATAAGAGAAGTAAAAGTATGGGAAAATCTAGGCAATAGTGACCATAATATAATACGCTTTAATATAATAATTGAGAAGGACATAAGTATGACAAAGACCACGGTAATAGATTGGAGAAAAGCTGATTTTGAGGGGCTGAGAATAGAACTTGGGAAAATAAAATGGACATCAATATCGGCAAACAATGACGTAGAACAGCAATGGGAAACATTTAAAATGGTGTTCAACAGAATCCAGGAAAAATATATTCCGCTAAAAAAAACCAAAATAAGCACTAAATGGATACAATGGATGAATAAAGACATAAGGGAAAAATTGAGGGTAAGGAAAGGGGCATATATTAAGTACATGGACAGCAGGGGGGAGCATGAGATGGGAGAATATGAAGTGATTAGGAGAGAAGTCAAAAAACACAATTAGGAAGGCAAAGAGGAACTATGAAATTAATTATTAAGGAACATAAAACAAAATAGTAAAATATTTTAGAGGCACATGAACAAAAAAAGAAAGGTCGGGATTAACATCACGCATTTTAAAAGAATCTAGGGAAGAGATAGCAGAGGCATTACTACACATATTTAGTAAATCATTAAAAAAAGGTGTACTGCCAGAGGATTGGTGAATAGCTAACATAATACCTATATTTAAGAAGGGAAATAGAACATGTCCAGGGAACTATAGACCAGTCAGCTTAACATCGGTGGTAGGAAAAATAATGGAATCCCTATAAAAGGAGAAAATAGAAGAACATCTAGAAGCCAAAAATATAATAATGAATAGTCAGCATGGATTTCAAAACGTAAAGTCTTGCTTGACCAACCTCATTGAATTTTTGAAGAGGTAACAGAGTAGACAAGGGTAATGCAGTAGATGTAATTTTTCTAGATTTTTAAAAGGCCTTTGATAAGGTACCACATAATAGACTAATGAATAAGGTCAGAGAATGCAGAGTCAGGGGACAAGTAGCAGATTGGATAGCTAGCTGGCTTCAAGGCAGAAAGCAGAGAGTTGGGGTAAAGGATAGCTATTCACAGTGGCAGAAGGTGGGTAGTGGTGTTCCACAGGAATCAGTGCTGGGACCACTGTTGTTCACAATTTATATCAACGATTTAGACTTTAGAATCAAAAACACAATTTCTAAATTTGCAGATGACACCAAATTGGGGTGGATAGTCAATACTGAGGAGGAATGCAACTAATTACAGGACGACATTAATAAACTTGCAGAATGGGCATGTAATTGGCAAATGAATTTGAACACAGATAAATGTGAGGTATTACATTTTGGTAGGAAGAATAGGGAGGTCACTTATTACTTGGAGGGTGCGAGTCTAGGTGGGGTAGAGGAGCAAAGGGATCTCGGAGTACAAATACACAAATCACTAAAAGTAGTGCCACAGGTTAACAAGGCCATAAAAAAAGAAAAACAAACACTCGGGTTTATTTCTAGAGGGATAGAATTGAAAAGTAGTGAATTTATGCTAAATTTGTATCGAACCTTGGTTCGACCACACTTGGAGTACTGCATACAATTCTGGTCGCGATATTATAGAAAGGATATCGAGGCACTGGAGAGGGTGCAGAGAAGATTTACAAAGATGATACCAGAAATGCGAGGGTATACATATCAGGAAAGGATGAACAGGCTGGGTCTCTTTTCGTTTGAAAAAAAGAAGGCTGAGGGGTGACCTAATAGAGGTCTTTAAAATTATGAAAGGTTTTGATAGAGTAGATACAGAGAGAGTGTTTCCACTTGTGGAGAAGAGCATAACTAGAGGCCATCAATGTAAGATAGTCACCAACAAATCCAATAGGGAATTCAGAAGAAACTTCTTTACCCAGAGGGTAGTGAGAATGTGGCACTCGCTACCACAGGGAGTGGTTGAGGCAAATAGTATAGATGCATTTAAGGGGAGGCTAGATAAGCATATGAGGGAGAAGGAAATAGAGGGTTATGCTGATCAGAGTTAGATGAGGAAAGAAGGTAGGAGGCTCGTGTAGAGTATAGATGCCGGCATGGACTGGTTGGACCAAATGGCCTGTTTCTGTGCCGTATATCCTATGGTTTTTTTTATTCGTTTATGGGATGTGGGCGTCGCTGGCAAGGCCAGCATTTATTGCCCATCCCTAATTGCCCTTGAGAAGGTGGTGGTGAGCCGCCTTCTTGAAGTGCTGCAGTCCGTGTGATGAAGGTACCCCCACAGTGCTGTTAGGTAGGGAGTTCCAGGATTATGACCCAGCGCCGATGAAAATTCGGCGATATATTTCTAAGTCAGGATGGTGTGTGACTTGGAGGGGAACTTGGAGCTGGTGGTGTTCCCATGTGCCTGCTGCCCCCATGTGCCTGCTGCCCTTGTCCTTCTAGGTGGAAGAGGTCGTGGGTTTGGGAGGTGCTGCCGAAGAAGCCTTGGCGAGTTGCTGCAGTGCATCTTGTAGATGGTACACACTGCAGCCACAGTACGCTGGTGGTGGTGGGAGTAAATGTTTAAGGTGGTGGATGGGGTGCCAATCAAGCGGGCTGCTTTGTCCTGGGTGGCGTCGAGCTTCTTGAGTGTTGTTGGAGCTGCACTCATCCAGGCAAGTGGAGAGTATTCCATCACACTCCTTACTTGTGCCTTGTAGATGGTGGAAAGGCTTTGGGGAGTCAGGAGGTGAGACACTCGCCGCAGAATACCTAGTCTCTGACCTGCTCTTGTTGCCACAGTATTTATGTGGCTGGTCCAGTTAAGTTTCTGGTCAATGGTGACCCCAGGATGTTGATGGTGGAGGATTTGGCAATGGTAATGCCGTTGAATGTCAAGGGGCGGTGGTTAGACTCTCGCTTGTTGGAGATACTCATTGCCTGGCACTTGTGTGGCGCGAATGTTACCTGCCACTTATTAGCCCAAGCCTGAGCGTCGTCCAGATCTTGTTGCATGCGGGCATGGACTGCTTCATTATCTGAGGAGTTGTGAATGGCACTGAACACTGTGCAGTCATCAGCGAACATCCTCATTTCTGACCTTATGTTGGAGGGAAGGTCATTGATGAAGCAGCTGAAGATGGTTGGGCCTAGGACCCTGTCTTGAGGAACTCCTGCAGCGATGTCCTGGGGCTGTGATGATTGACCTTCAACCACCACAACCATGTTCCTTTGTGCTAGGTATGACTCCAGCCAGTGGAGAGTTTTCCCCCCCGATTCCCATTGACTTCAGTTTTACTAGGGCTCCTTGATGCCACACTCGGTCAAATGCTGCCTTGATGTCAAGGGCAGTCACTCTCACCTCACCTCTGGAATTCTGCTCCTTTGTCCAAAGCTGTAATGAGGTCGGGAGCCGAGTGGTCTTGGCGGAACCCAAACTGGGCATCAGTGAGCAGGTTATTGGTGAGTTAGTGCTGCTTGATAGCACTGTTGATTACACCTTCCATCACTTTGCTGATGATTGAGCGTAGACTGATGGGGCATTAATTGGCCGGATTGGATTTGTCCTGCTTTTTGTGGACAAGACATACCTGGGCAGTTTTCCACATTGTCAGATAGATGCCAGTGTTGTAGCTGTACTGGAACAGCTTGGCTAGAAGCGCGGCTAGTTCTGAAGCACAAGTCTTCAGCACGACAGCCGGGATGTTGTCAGGGCCCATAGCCTTTGCTGTATCCAGTGCGCGCAGCCATTTCTTGATATCACGTGGAGTGAATCGAATTGATTGAAGACTGACTTCTGTGATGATGGGGACATCCACTCGGCACTTCTGGCTGAAGATGGTTGCAAACGCTTCAGCCTATGTAATCCTATGTAACCTGCAAATACTGCATGATCCCTTTAAATAGCACTGGTGAGGGGCCCTTCAGTCCCATGCCGGTTAGCACCACGTGTGCTGTGAAAGGTCAGCACATGGTGAGTGAAGTGCTGGGGTGATCAAAATGGAAAATTGGTCCTGCAAGAAGCGCAGGACTCTAATTTACATACATCATGCAGAGCTTCGAATGTTGCTGGCACCCACGCCAGCCTGACCTCCTATACCAATTTGGCGGGCGGTGTATTTTCAGCCGGACTAGTGGGGGCTTCGTGGGCCACATATCATCCGAAAAACAGGTGCTGCGCAACCAAATTTTTGGGCCAAGGAGTTAGGATTCACTCCAAAATACAAAAGCCATAAATGTCTAGAGTAAAATAAGGTAAAAAAAAACTGTAACAGGCACCTTGCATACACCCTGACAGCAAATTCAAAGCAGAAATGTTGCATTAGTTGAGAAAAAGATTAACATTAAATTTGAAATTTATGCCATTGCACCATACCATTAAATCCCAGACCACCCAACAGAAATCACACAGTCCCAGTCCCTCTCTCACAAGAGAGTGCAAAGTTGATTGATTTCCCCATATCGGTTACCAAAATCTATTTGGTAGTAAGCAGCCTCCAATGTGGGGAAAGTCCCATGACTTCACAGCTATCTGCCTGAATTTTACAAGAAACTATTCCAAAGCTCACTGCCCTTCTACTGAAACTTCTTGCTTGACAAATGCCCATGCAGACACCTTCAAGACAGCAACAATCATGCTAATATGTAAAAAAAGGCAAGGCCCTCATCCAATATATGACTTATATACCCATATCCCCAAAGGCAAGGACTTTATCCAGTGCATGTCTTATATACCCATATCCCTCTTCACTACTGACAATAGATATTAGCCAAGATCATGGTTTTGAGATTAGATCCAGTTATTACAATGCCAAACGGGCTTTATATGGGGCTGCCATCCAATACTTCTATTGTGGGTATATCCCTGTGTTAGCACCAACATTCCTGCTCTGGTGCGCTCTCTGGATTTAGATACCTGCGCATATAAATTACACTGAAGCTTGCCATTCTGCAGAAAAGGAACTTCCCCCTCCACCCAAACAGTTATATATGCCCAAAACACTCCTAGGTATGGCAACCATAATAAAGATATTACTAGTTAAAATCTGATCCAAATGTGTTATCAAAATGTCAATGGTCTCAAAATATGTAGATCGATGTAAATTCTGGAAGATCAATTAAAGGAAAAAGAAGAAAAAAATTCCATAAGAGTGGACATTCTGGATGTGCCCAGTTGATGTGCAGTTATTTTTTTTGTCTCTATGCCCTCTAACATGGAAAGTGTTTTGCTGCAGCAATGGTTTCCTTGATCATCCCCCTGCTTCCTTGTCTCACATGCTTAAAGAAACTGACAATAGTCTGTGATTGTTCCACATACAAGACATGGAAAGAGGAAGTAGAACATATGGTAATGACTGAAAAGATCTTAAATGAAAATCAGATGTGATTTGTCCTGTTGATACTCCAACTTTATACTAAGCATGTGGAGGGCAAATTCATTCAACGCACTGAGAAATATTGCACTTATGGATAAATAATGTACATATACTATAGATCTTTGGTTCTATTTTAGCTGTCTGCTTTTGTAACTGATATAAAGATAGATAGAACTTGCATTTGTAAAGCACCTTTCACAACCTCAGAACATACCAAAGTAATTTATAGCCACCGAATGACTTTTGAAGCGCAGTCACTGTTGTTATATAGGCAAACATGGCAGACAATTTGTGCACAGCACTGACAGCAATGCAGTGAATAACCAGTTAATCTGTTTCAATGGCTGAGAGATGAATGTTGGCCAGAACTCCCTGTTCTTCGTTGAAACGTATAAAGGATCTTTTACATCCACCTGAATAGGCAGACAGGATGTGTTTTAACGTTTCTTCCAAAAGATGGTACCAAATTAACATTGCCCAGAACCATTTAGCTATTGTTTACCATGTATATGCATCACATTCATTAAGGAAATAGGGAGTTTGCAAGATTGGAACCCAGAAAAGCTAGGTTTTCTGAGATAATTGATTGTAAAGCCTGTACTTTGCTGAAAACACATGCGATAGTAACGGCACATCTATGGCATATGCCATTATTCTAGCACAGAAGTTCCAGGAAATTATGGCGTGAGTGACATGCTGCGCAATAATTTCCTGGGACTTTTGCGCCACTCTGCCGTTACACCCCTTGCCGAAAACAGCTAGAAGTTAATTATCATGGCCCGCTCCCGTTAAACTCAAAGGCGATCGCAAATCTGCTACATTTAAACGATTCTTCACACCACTCCCACTTAGACTGAAAAATAATACCGCTAGATACCTGGCATCGATCTAATTTATGGACTTGTATTTGAGGAAGCAGGTTATTTTATTTCCCAGGGTTTGGGAGTCTTTGCGGAGCTTGGCACAGGCGTACACAAACACTTGCCGATTGACCCAAATTAGCATGTAATGAACATTATTGGGAAATTATCTAAGCAATCCAGATCTCTCCATTAAGCAATACAAAGCAGTTGACTTTGAGAGATATATTCATGTCTCCTGACTCCGTGAATCCAAGAAAAACCATGACCACAGACAGTTACTAGAGGCCACTTAAAACCCTGCCCTTAAAGAGACTGTAGCCATTTGTTACATGACCCTACTGCAGACAGAGATACCTAAAATTAAAAGTCCACACAAAGAAATAATTTTCATCTTAGTGGTGTGCATCCAATTAAGAAGGCAACACATGAAAATATGTAGAGGGCGCTAACTTCGCCGGGAATTAGCGCCCCCACGGCCAAAATTCACCAGTAGTGTCCCAAGAGGGAAGCGCCCCACCTCCCTCTTGGGGCGCTGCGAGTGAATATTGTGCGCTACGTGCGCTGCGGTACTGCAGGCCTTCCTCCCCTTCTTAAAGGGGAGGGGCCTAGCGCAGTGTGACCCAGGGCCCAGCTGGGCCACCAGGGATTGGAGTGCCGGCAAAAGAGCCCGGCACTCAAGAGAAGTGTTGGGCTCACAGAGCGCAGCTGGCACTCCGCGGGGGGGCTGCAGAAGAGGCCGGGGACGGCAGAGGGGGCAGGTGCTGGCAGGCGGCCAGCAACAAAAATGGCCACCCGGCACCTCCCCTTTAATTTGCGCCGCCCTGGCCGCAGGTAGGCCCCCCTGACCCTGTCGGACATAGCGTCCGGTGGTAAGTCAGGGGGCGCTACCGAAGATCGCGGCCGGTGTGCGAGCGAGGCACTGCGCATGGCGATGATGTCATCGCCGGAGGCGCAGCATTGCGGGGCGCTAACGGTTACGGCCGCCGCTAACCTCCCGCTGAATTTCGCGGGAGGCGTTGGCGGCGCCACACCCAGGCGCTAGTTGCTTTGGGGATGGATGTGGAATCTGTATGGGTAGAGCTGAGAAATACCAAGGGGCAGAAAACGTTAGTGGGAGTTGTATACAGACCCCCAAACAGTAATGCTGAGGTTGGGGATGGCATTAAACGGGAAATTAGAGATGCGTGCAATAAGGGCACAGCAGTTATCATGGGTGACTTTAATCTACATATAGATTGGGCTAACCAAATTAGTAACAATACTGTGGAGGAGGAATTCCTAGAGTGTATACGGGATGGTTTCCTGGACCAATATGTCGAGGAACGAACTCAAGACCAGACCATCTTAGACTGGGTATTATGTAATGAGAAAGGATTAATTAGCAATCTTGTTGTGCGAGGCCCCTTGGGGAGGAGCGATCATAATATGATAGAATTCTTCATTAAGATGGAGAGTGAAGTAGTTGACTCAGAGACTAGGATCCTGAATTTAAATAAAGGAAACTACGATGGTATGAGGCGCGAGTTGACTAGGATGGATTGGGGAGCGTTACTTAAAGGGTTGACGGTGGATAGGCAATGGCAAACATTTAAAGATCGTATGGATGAACTACAGAATTTGTTCATCCCTGTTTGGCATAAAAATAAAACAAAAAAGGTGACTCAACCGTGGCTAACAAGGGAAATTAGGGATAGCATAAGATCCAAGGAGAGGACATATAAATTGGCCAGAAAAAGCAGCAAACCTGAGGATTGGGAGCAGTTTAGGATTCAGCAAAGGAGGACAAAGGGATTAATTAAGAGGGGGAAAATAGAATATGAGAGTAAGATTTCAGGGAACATAAAAACTGACTGTAAAAGCTTCTATATATATGTGAAGAGAAAAAGATTGGTGAAGTCAAGCGTAGGTCCCTTGCAGTCAGAATCAGGGGAATTTATAATGGGGATCAAAGAAATGGCAGACCAATTAAAATGAGAAGTCGCACAACACCAGGTCATAGTCCAACAGTTTTATTTAAAATTATGAGCTTTCGGAGCTCCGCTCCTTCTTCAGGTAAAGGTACAGTGAGGGAATCTATTACACAGTATATATACACAGAGAACAATTTGTCTGCAGAGATACAATCTGTTAGGGAGGCATTACATCAAAGACACATCAGAGTACAGCTAAGACAATGAGGTGGGTCACAGGGGGTCCAACGTGTCAAATGCTGCCGTCTGCAGTTAAGCTTTTAACTTTTTTTTGGTGTTTTTTTTTAAACTGGAAAGACAGACAACGATGTCGAGTCACGTTCTGTAGAGTGACATGAACCCGAGATCCCTATTGAGGCCGTCCTCATGGGTGCGGAACTTGGCTATCAGTTTCTGCTCGATGATTTTGCGTTGTCGTGTGTCTCGAAGGTCACCTTGGAGAACGCTAACCCGCAGATCCGAGTACTCTGATGTGTCTTTGATGTAATGCCTCCCTAACAGATTGTATCTCTGCAGACAAATTGTTCTCTGTGTATATATACTGTGTAATAGATTCCCTCACTGTACCTTTACCTGAAGAAGGAGCGGAGCTCCGAAAGCTCGTAATTTTAAATAAAACTGTTGGACTATAACCTGGTGTTGTGCGACTTCTCATTTTTGTCCACCCCAGTCCAACACCGGCATCTCCGCATCAAGACCAATTAAATACATACTTTGGGTCTGTCTTCACAAAGGAGGACACAAATAAACTCCCAGAGATGTCGGGGAACATAGGGTCTAATGAGAGGGAGGAATTGAATGAAATCAGTATTTGTAGGGAAATGGGGTTAGGGAAATTGACGGGATTGAAGGCCGATAAATCCCCAGGGCCTGATCATCTACATCCTAGGGTACTTAAAGAAGTGGCCCTAGAAATAGTAGATGCATTGCTGGTCATCTTTCAAAATTCTATAGACTCTGGAACAGTTCCCATGGATTGGAGGGTAGCTAATGTAACCCCACTATTTAAAAAAGGTGGTAGAGAAAAAACGGGGAATATAAGCCTGACATCGGTAGTGGGGAAAATGCTAGAGTCCATTATAAAAGATGTAATAGCAGAGCACTTGGAAAACAGTGACAGGATCGGACAAAGTCAACATGGATTTACAAAAGGTAAATCATGCCTGACTAATCTACTGGAATTTTTTGAGGATGTAACTGGTAGAATAGATAAGGGAGAACCAGTGGATGTGGTGTATTTGGACTTTGAGAAGGCTTTCGATAAGGTCCCGCATAAGAGATTAGCGTGCAAAGTTAAAGCACATGGGATTGGGGATAAGGTACTGATTTGGATAGAGAACTGGTTGGCAGACAGGAAGCAAAGAGTTGGAATAAACGGGTCTTTTTCCGAGTGGCAGGCAGTGATTAGTGGGATACCGCAGGGATCGGTGCTAGGACCCCAGCTATTCACAATATATATTAATGATCTAGACGAGGGAACTAGATGTAATATCTCTAAGTTTGCAGATGACACAAAGCTGGGTGGGCGTGTGTGCTGTGAGGAGGATGCAGAGAAACTCCAGTATGATTTGGACAGGTTGGATGATTGGGCAGATGCATGGCAGATGCAGTATAATGTGGATAAATGCGAGGTTATCCACTTTGGTGGCAAAAACAGGAAGACAGATTATTATCTGAACGGCAATAGATTGGGAAAAGGGGAAGTGCAACGAGATCTGGGAGTCCTTGTGCACCAGTCGCTGAAGGTAAGCATGCAGGTGCAGCAGGCGGTTAAGAAGGCAAATGGTATGTTGGCCTTCATAGCGAGAGGATTCGAGTACAGGAGCAAGGATGTCTTGCTGCAGTTGTACAAGGCCTTGGTGAGACCACACCTTGAGTATTGTGTGCAGTTTTGGTTGCCTTATCTGAGGAAGGATGCTCTTGCCATGGAGGGAGTGCAGCGAAGATTTACCAGACTGATACCTGGGATAGCAGGAATGACGTATGAAGAGAGATTGGGTCGATTAGGCTTATATTCGCTAGAGTTTAGAAGAATGAGAGGGGATCTCATTGAAACTTATAAAATTCTAACAGGACTAGACAGACTAGATGCAGGAAGGATGTTCCCGATGGCGGGGGAGTCCAGAACCAGGGGTCATAGTCTAAGGATAAGGGGTAAGCCATTTAGGACTGAGATGAGGAGGAATTTCTTCACCCAGAGAGTGGTGAACCTGTGGAATTCTCTACCACAGAAGGCAGTTGAGGCCAATTTATTAAATATATTCAAGAAGGAGATAGATATATTTCTTAAGGTTAAAGGGATCAAGGGATATGGGGAGAAAGCAGGGACAGGGTACTGAATTTGGATGATCAGCCATGATCTCATTAAATGGCGGAGCAGGCTCGAGGGGCCGAATGGCCTACTCCTGCTCCTATCTTCTATGCTTCTATGCAAAGCAACCAAATATTTAGGCCATAATATCTAAATGAATACAAATACAAAATACCTTAGCACCAAATTTGAATTATTTACCTCTTTAAAATGTTATCTACAGAACTGAATTTAAGCTGTACATTTCTAATTACTGTAGCTGAAGATATGAGGCTAGAACGAAATTAGCAGTAATTAAACTTTTAACTCTGTGGTCCTTTCCCTCTAACAAAGCCAGTAATGCCAACCAATATTCCCTCTATTTTTTTGTACTGAGCGACCCGCAAACTCCTTTGAATACGACCTTTTCGTCCGTGGGCAAGTTTTACAACAATTTTTACAACAACGACAGCAACAGCAACCACTTAAAAGCATATATACAGTAATACCATATTGCCACCCCACCATCCAAATCATGAGAGAATCAGACAAACTCTTAAAAATCATGAAATGAGTTGCTCTTTTTTGTTTATAAACCTCATTAGTGGCTTTATTTAATCTCAAACAGGTCATAGCTCTTACAAAATCTAGATTACATGTGTCTCATGTTGGAATTTGCTCTGTCAGGTGTCCCATCAAAGTTAATCTTAGGGTCATTGTCCGATTATGATATGCTAATATGGGAGATTATTCGAGACAATAGAGGGGTAGGATGAAGCAGACGGGTTGGCAACATCCCATATGCAGTGTTAATAGCAGATTGACCAGAACAATGGAGGCACCGAAGCTAACACATTAGCAACTATTAGCAAGGTCACATTAACAATCTGAGACTGTCCAGATCATCTCCTGTTCCTTTGTATATTCAGACAGGAAAAATCAGGTTAAATTGATTAGTAGTTAAACCATCAAGATGGCCATTATGTCAAGGTCTGGAGATTTGGTGAGAAGGAACCTCGCTTCAATATACATGCTGGGCAAAATCTTACACATCCCATACTACCTCAATCAGGTTAGTCAGACACGGTTTACCTTTAACAAATCCGTCCTGGCTGTCCCTTATTAATCCATCTGAACCATCCCATCCATCTCATCCCAAAAACAAATAGACTGGATATTGTTGGTGGAAGGAAAACACTTGATGAACCAAATGACTTGCTAGAATAACAGAATTATAGAATAGTACAGCACAGAAGGAAGCCATTCGGCCCATAGAGTCTGCACCAGCTCTTTCGAAGACCAATCCAGTTTGTCCCACTCTCCGCTTTTTCCCCATATCCCTGCAATTTTTTCTCCTTCAAGTATTTATCCAATTCCCTTTTGAAGGCTACTAATGAATCTGCCCTATCAGACAGTGCATTGCAAATCCTAACCACTCATTGCATAAAAAAGTTTTTCCTCATGTCACCTCTGGTTCTTTTGCCAATCACCTTAAATCTGTGCCCTCTAGTTATCGATCCTTCAGCCATTGGAAACAGTTTCTCTTTATTCACTCTATCTAAACCATTCATGATTTTAAACACCTTTATCAAATCTCCTCTTAGCCTTCTCTGCTCTACGTAGAACAACCCCAGCTTCTCCAGTCTATCCACGTGACAGTAATCCCTCATCCATGGAACCATTCTAGTAAGTCTCTTCTGTACCCTCTCCAAAGCCTTCACGTCCTTCATAAAGTGTGGTGCCCAGAATTGGACACAATATTCCAGTTGGGGCCAAACTAGTGCTTTATTTAGGTTTAGCATAACTTCCTGGCTTTTGTAATCTATGGGCTTGATTTTGCCATTGGGGCAGGCTGGGGGCGTGTCAGGTGGCTTTAATGTCAGGAACCCAACTCCGATGTGAAGTGGGAAAAAAGTGCGATTTTCCCCTAATTGGGCACTTGATTTCCAGCGTGTGGGAACCCCTGGCCCAATGAGTCTTTCCATCCTGAAAGTCACCTCCGATGACGTCATCAGTGCTGCTGGATTTAAGGCCTGCAAGCAGCCTTGCTTCTTCTGGGGACTGCAAACTTTATGGCCATTGTTGTGATCGCTTCATTCAGCAAATATGTCCAGCAGTAGGCCAAAGTGTGCTCCACGGTTCGATGACGCCGCCCTGCAAGCTCTGGTGGAGGGAGCAAGATCAAATAAGGAGGTGCTCTTCCCTTCCTCAGGGAGGAAAAAGCCTCCCCAGCAGACTAAAGCTGTGTGGATGCAAGTGGCCCAGGAGGTCAACTCAATGTCTATGTGCCACAGAACCTGGCTGCAGTGCAGGAAGAGGTTTCATGACCTTCTCCACACAGGAAAAGTGAGTATGACTTTCCCATCACCCTCAATCTGATCCCCATCGCCTCTCCTCACCAGCACTCAGCTTTGCCAACCTCTTCCTCCACATCCCACTTGACACTGACATCCCTGCACCCTTATCCATTCCCTCTCTCTCTATGTTCACATTCACTTAACTATTCGACTATGCAGCCCTCACACTCCCTATCGCTGTGATGCTATGACAACAACTTACAACACACAGGGAGGGCCCTTGGTCTTGGCACCTCACTCCATCTTTGTCTCCTTCTAAGCATCTATGCTATGGAATCTCTACACTCACTCCTTCATTTTCACTCAAACTCCACTTGTGTCCCTCATTGCAGGAAAAGAGAGCCCATAATAAGAGGGAGAGGGCAAGGACAGGAGGAGGGCCACCCTCAGTAGCCCAGCGCACCACTGCGGAGGAGGCGGCCCTGGAGATTGTGGGAGTGGAGGAGGATGCGCAAGTGGGGGACGGACAGACAGGTGCATCACAGCAAGCTGGTGACAGAATAGTTTTGCATCTCTCTCATTGATATTGCATGAGTAACTGATAATGATTCTGAAGGTCTAACAGATTGACTTATGATCATCTGTACAATTCAATGTGCATGCAAACTTTACCTCACATCTCTAACTCTTTCCTTTACTCCCCCACAGGACCATTGACAGCCCCCGTCCCCACTATCCAAGAGAAAGAGCCTGAGCTTCAAGACTCCTCAGAGGAAGCTGCAACCTTTGAAGGCGTAGCGTTAGCAGAATTCAGCGCACCCAGCACCAGCGCAGACACTCACACCTCGGTGGGAACTGCACGAGATAGTGTAGTGTTGTCACCTGGTGTATCACAGCTCACAAGTGAGCATCAGCAGATGGTGGAGACAGGGACAGCAGTGGAGAGTCCTCGTCGGAGGGCGCAGGACTCTGCCAGCTCGGCTCGGCTGCATGTTGACCCTGTGCCTCCGGGTCCATCCAGAAGAAGAGCGGTGCTGGAACTCCAGGAACAGGTGCAAGAGTCTCTGGCAGGTTTGGTCTCCAGGGTCGCTGCAAGTGTGGAGCGAATGGAGGAGTCCATCGCTAACATGAGCAGAGCCTTTGTGGAGGCGTTGGCGCATGAACGCATCACCACGGAAAGGATGGCAACCTCCGTGGAAAGGATGGCTACCGTAGAGGAGAGGATAGCTACGGCCATAGAGGAGCTTAGTCACCAGGGTCGTGAAAACATGGTCACTGTTCAGAATAGACTGACATCTCTTGAGGAGCGATGGTCAGCTATTGAGCAGAGAAACCAGACCTTCATGGAAGTCCTCTGGAGTAGGACTTCCAGCGCAGAAACGGGTCCTCATGGCCCCCCTGAAGTGCAGAAAGGGGCTGTCCAGCCACTTGCTAGGTCTGAAGTGGGGCTGACCCATGAGAGGGATGTTGGTGGCAGACAACAAGGAAGTGGGGGCTCCTCTCCAAGCGCTCACACGACCATGCCACTGCAGAGCCCTCGGTCAGAGCCCCACCAGAGTCCCCACCCAACTGAGATCGGCGTCTCAACCCCTGCACAGCCGCAGGAGCAGCAGACTGTTGCCGAGCCCTCACAGGCTCGCAACCCCAGAGGACGCCCGCCAAAGGTGTCGAGGCAGGAGCAGCAAGAAAGTGAGCAAGGGGCCTCCACATCTGCTGAAGCCACGTAGGAGCATGCGTAAGAGGAAGATAATGCACAAGTAGTCACAAGGGTAGTCACTTGGGTGTCATGTTGTGTTTATTTTTGAAATGGCATCAGTTGCTTGTTGTGATAAAAAATGCTGATGTCAAACTGTTGAAGTTGTGGCGTGTGTCATTTTGCAAATGGGACTTCCACATTGAGGGCTTAGGGTGACTTGCAATTGTCAGTATGGTGGTCAGAGTGATAGGAATCCGCAGGTTCTTGGCCATTGTCGATGGTCTGGTAAGAAGCTGCGAGGCAAAGTGCTTGATTGTCTAGGCTAAGCAAATCCGGCCAAGATGAGTGCGTCCCTTGCATCCCAGGCAGCAATGTGCTTGCATGCTGCTGCCGCTGGTTGATGCGCCTCTGCAAGCTGTTCGTTGTCGCTCTCCTCCTCCTCCTCCTCCTCATCTGACGAGGCTATGTGATGAGCCACTTGTTCCTCAGGCATCTGCAAGCCATGATGCTATGCCATGTTGTGAAGTGCACAGCAGACCACGACCATTCTGGAGACCCTGGCTGCTGAGTACTGCAGGGCTCCACCTGATCTATCAAGGCATCTGAAGCGCATCTTCAGCAAGCCGATGGTTTGTTCGATTATGGATCTGGTGGAAATGTGGCTGGAGTTGTAGCGCTCTTCAGCTTCGTTGGATGGGCTCCTCAACAGTGTCATTAGCCACGTCTTCAGGGGATAGCCCTTGTCTCCAATTAGCCATCCGAAAAGTTGGTCTGGCAGACTGAAGAGTGGAGGCACACTAGACTGGCGCAGGGTGAAGGAGTCATGGCAACTGCCAGGATACTTGGCGCAAACATGCAAAATTTCCTTCTTGTGGTCACACACCAGCTGTACGTTGAGGGAGTGGAAGCCCTTGCGGTTGACAAAAATACCTGGATTGTGATGGGGTGCCTTAAGGGCCACATGTGTGCAGTCAACGACGCCCTGCACCCTTGGAAAGCCTGTTAGATTGTCAAACCCGACCGCATGCGCAGTTACACTGGCTTGATCCTTGGAGAAATTGATGTAATTATGAGTGATGGCAAAGAGGGCATCGGTTACCTGCGTGATGCAAGTGTGTGCGGCCGCCTGGGAGACGCCGCTGATGTCTGCTGCTGATCCCTGGAATGAGCCTGAAGCAAAACAGTTGAGTGCGGTGGTGACTTTGACGGCCACTGGTAAGGGGTGTCCACCTGCTCCTCTGGGCTCCAGCTCTTGCTGCAGCATTGCGCAGATGTCACCCACTACCTCTCGCGAAAGTCGGAGCCTCCTTTGGCACTGCTGCTCAGTCATGTTGAGGTATCTGATCCTCTGTCTGTAGACCCTGTTTTAGAAACATAGAAACATAGAAGATAGGAGCAGGAGTAGGCCATTTGGCCCCTCGAGCCTGCTCCGCCATTTGATGAGATCATGGCTGATCATCCAAACTCAGTACCCTGTACCTGCCTTCTCCCCATATCCCTTGATACCTTTAGCTTTAAGAAATATATCTAACTCATTCTTGAGTATATTTAATGACTTGACCTCAACTACCTTCTGTGGTAGAGAATTCCACAGGTTCACCACTCTCTGGGTGAAGAAATTCTTCCTCATTTCTGTCCTAAATGGCTTACCCCTTATCCTTAGATTATGACCCCTGGTTCTGGTCTCTCCGACCATCGGGAACATTCTTCCTGCATCTAGTTTGTCCAGACCTGTCAGAATTTTATATGTTTCGATGAGAACCCCTCTCATTGTTCTATACTCCAGCGAGTATAAGCCCAATCGACCCAATCTCTCCTCATATGTCATTCCTGCCATCTCAGGTATCAGCCTTGTGAATCTTCGCTGAACTCCTTCCATGGCAAGAACATCCTTCCTCAGATAAGGCGACCAAAACTGCACACAGTACTCAAGGTGTGGTCTCACCAAGGCCCTGTACAACTGCAGCAGGACATCCCTGTCCCTATACTCAAACCCTTTCGCTATGAAGGCCAACATACCATTTGCCTTCTTCACCGCCTGTTGCACCTGCATGCTTACCTTCAGCGACTGGTGCACAAGGACACCCAGGTCTCGTTGCACTTCCCCTTCTCCCAATCTATTGCCATTCAGATAATAGTCAGCCTTTCTGTTTTTGACACCAAAGTGGATAACCTCGCATTTATCCACGTTATATTGCATCTGCCACGCTTCTGCCCACTCACCCAACCTGTCCAAATCATCCTGGAGTTTCTCAGTATCCTCCTCGCAGCACACACGCCCACCCAGCTTTGTGTCATCTGCAAACTTGGAGATATTACATTTAGTTCCCTTATCTAGATCATTAATGTATATTGTGAATAGCTGGGGTCCAAGGACCAAACCCTGCGGTACCCCACTAGTCACTGCCTGCCACTTGGAAAAAGACCCATTAATTCCTACTCTCTGCTTTCTGACCGCCAACCAGTTCTCTATCCAAGTCAATACCTTGCCCCCAATCCCATGTGCCTTAACTTTACATGCTAATCTCTTATGCGGGACCTTATTGAAAGCCTTCTGAAAGTCCAAATACACCACATCTACTGGTTCTCCCTTATCTATTTTCCCAGTTACATCCTCAAAAAATTCCAGTAGATTAGTCAAGCACGATTTACCATTTGTAAATCCATGTTGACTTTGTCCGATCCTGTCACTGTTTTTCAAGTGCTCAGCTACTACATCCTTTATAATGGACTCTAGCATTTTCCCCACTACCGATGTCAGGCTTACCGGTCTGTAATTCCCCGCTTTCTCTCTACCACCCTTTTTGAATAGTGGGGTAACATTAGCTACCCTCCAATCCATGGGTACAGTTCCAGATTCCATCGATGGTTGGAAGATGATCAGCAATGCATCTACTATTTCTAGAGCCACTTCCTTAAGTACCCTAGGATGTAGATTTTCAGGCCCTGGGGATTTATCGGCCTTCAATCCCGTCAATTTCCCTAACACCATTTCCCTGCAAATACTGATTTCTTTCAGTTCCTCCCTTTCATCAGACCCTATGTTCTCCAACATCTCTGGGAGGTTATTTGTGCGGGATGGAAACGGGGTCAGAAAACACGCATGTGGGGAAATTGCTCGGAGGCGAGATGGAGGCAGAATCGGGCCCGCCCGCCTTTTTTTGAGATTTTACCACCTCACATGCCTCCAATTCCGCCTCCTCGGGCCTGGCAAAATCGAGCCCTCAGCCTCTATTTATAAAGCCCAGAATCCCACATGCTTTATTAACTGCTTTGTTAACCTGTCCTGCCACCTTCAAAGATTCGTGCACAAACATCCCCAGGTCTCTGTTCATGCACCCCCTTTAAAATTGTACCATTTAGCTTGTATTGTCTCTTCTCATTCTTCCTACCAAAATGTATCATCTCACACTTTCCTACATTGAATTTGATCTGCCATGTGTCCGTCCATTCCACCAACCTGCCCATGTCCTCTTGAAATCTCTTACTATCTTCCTCACTGTTTACTACACTTCCAAGTTTCACACCATCTGTAAATTTCAAAATTGTGCCCTGTACCCACAAGTCCAAGTTATTAATGTATATCAGAAACAGCAGTGGTCCTAGTACTGAACCCTGGGGAACACCACTGTATACCTCCCTCCAGTCCAAAAAACAGCCATTGACCATAACTCTCTGTTTTCTAGCCCTTAGCCAATTTTGTATCCATGCTGCTACTGCCTGCTTTATCCCATGGACTTCAATTTTGCTAACAAGCCTAGTGTGTCGATTATAAGGATGAGTATAAAGATTTTGCTACAGCCAATGCACGGAGAACAAGATTCACTTAAAACATACATATGTAAAAAATATTTAGCCGGCACTGTGAATATTGAATTTGTTCCTGGTATAACCATCAGTTTTAATGCTGTGATGTTACAAATTGTCCTTAGATTCTGCTTTATCACCAATGTAATTTACAAAACTAAAATTCAGTTAGAGTATTTTGCTACATGAAGAATGTGTTCTATTTATTGAAGTGCTAAATTTAAAAAAAAGTCACAAATCATTTTGCCAATCCCCTTTTTAAAATAAACTAAGAGAAATTCTATCCAGTAGGAACTCTGGAATTGAAGTTAAGGAGAGGAACAGGTTCACAACTAAAGGGTTACTTTCACACATTGATCTTTCTATGTATTTTTTAAATTTTAACTAATACTAAAGGACATTCCTAGCTCACATTTATCAACAACTTGCATTTATATAGCACCTTTAATAGAAACATATAGAAACATAGAATCTAGGAGCAGGAGTAGGCCATTCGGCCCGTCGAGCCTGCTCCGCCATTCAATACGATCATGGCTGATCATCCAAATCCAGTACCCTGTCCCTGCCTTAATCCCCACAGTACACACATCCCACCCCACCCCCGTAACCCCACGTATTTAATTCCCCCTAACATATCCCATCCTATCCCCATAACCCCACATATTTAATCCCCCCTAACACTAAGGGTCAATTTATCATAGCCAAATCAACCTAACCCGCACATTTTTGGACTGTGGGAGGAAACCGGAGCACCCGGAGGAAACCCACGCAGACACGGGGAGAATGTGCAAACTCCACACAGACAGTCACCCGAGGTCAGATTCGAACCCGGGTCTCTGGCGCTGTGAGGCACCAGTGCTAACCACTATGCCACCGTGTGGGGAAAGGTCCCTAAGGAGCTTTGGAGAGATTGTAATCAGATTATAAATTTACACCAAGGGAGGGGAGACTCAAACACAGAAAACTCATACAAGAACCAACTCCCTGCACTATGTTGATTTTAATCATTTCATTAATGCTGAAAAATTATTTTAAATGGGATATTTCACACTGACATTACATACTGTTGAAATTCAGTCAGTCATTTTTATTAAGCTGCATATTTTTAATCTCTGGGAAAAAAATGACTGCAACAGATTTCTGAAGATTAGCATCCCGGCTACAGATCTCCCAACTCACCCACATGTTAATGAGATCTCCCTCTCACCCTCAGCATTTTATAATAGTGCTCATTCTACAATATCATGAGCAAATCTATAACCTGTACAACTAACGAAATACTTCTGTTGTACAACCCCCCAGTTATGTTTGCTGATTTTTTATTGTTGCGTATAATAGATTTTAGATTTATGAATATGAAAATCACCCTTAATGTGTCATTTAACCGTATTGGTGAACCACAATGTACAGTCCCAATAATTACGCTGCTTCCGCTCTTAAAACATGGGGAAAGTCCGCAGATCTGCAGAACAAGTTTTCCCGCTAACTCTGTTCTGTCCGTTGCGTTCAGTTGCCACTTACCTGAACGGTGCACTTGATAGGGCCAAACATTCACTTCTCAAAATACACCCGTGCAACAAATTAGGACAGGGCTTGAGAAACAGCAGCAGGAAATACAATGCAAATTCTCGCAATATATAGTCGGAGAGTCGCTACAATAATCTGCTCACTGACACTTCAGAACAGTTCAATTCCTTATTTATTCATCCAGATTTGAAGATAGTTCCATTGCACTTCACAAGTTTAATATAGCATCTTGGGCCCCTCCCCCCGCTCCAGCTCACCATCTTTGAATTTGAGTGTGCGGGACCTTAGAGATCGGCGCATCTGCACACCTTACAAGGAACAGTGATGCCAACCCCACCATCTCATAAATCATGAGACAGACTCTTAAAAATCATGCAATTTGGTAAGAAATCATGAGTTGGTATTTTTTGGTTTATAAACCTCATTAGTGGCTTTATATAATCTCTAACAGGTCACAGCTCTTTACAAAAACTATATTACTGCATCTGAAAATTCTTTACAAAAAAAGTCTTAAAAATCCTACCCAATCACCACCCTTCACAAGTTGGGGTAAATTTTCATTAAATATCGCGTGTCTCACGATTAATTCGCGTGAGTTGGCATTACTAGTGAAGCATTACCAAAGAGAGTGTGGAGAGTGGTACCATGTCCAGTGCACTGGGGTATGGAGGTGTCACTGAATTGTTTTAGCACAAGTCCATAGCCAATGAGCCCCAGGCAACAGGTTCCCAATATCACCCATAGGGTAAGTACAGGACAGAGACAGAGAGAGAGGCAGAAACAGAGACAGAGAGAGGGAGAGAGAGAAAGAGAGAGTGGACCACCCCTCCCCAATCCCCAGCCAAATCTGGGTTGTGAGAGGGTAGCTCTAGTTCACTTAGTAGATGTTTGACTTTGTGCGATGGTGTAAAACAGGTGATAGAGAGTCGGGAGCCCGTTTTACATCTCTCTCATTGATTTCAATGTAAATAAAAATGGGCTGCGATGGAGGTCGGTTGGATTCAAATCTGAAGCTGTTTCCGGAGCAGCAGCAGCGCTCTGCGGTTTGAAATCCCTTTGCTCCAACAGAGTGATTTCATACCCACCCACCCCCCAGTCCCGGTTGTTACCCTCACTTTTCAACCCCAGGGCCCAGTTTCCATGCCTGCTCAGTCAATTCCCAACCATCCGTTTACCTTCGATGCCAGGTTGGGCTCCAGCTCGCCATTCACGTTCTCATCGAGCTCCCTGTCCAGCTCAGGGATGCTCGGCAGGTCCCCTGCTCCGGGCCCAGTGCCGGCCAACAGCGGGCTGGCAGAACACAGCGGCAACTCACAGCTGGAAGTTAAACCCAAGCCCCGTCTGGCGGCGCCTTTCATTATCGAACTACAGGTGACTCCCCTCCCCCTGGGCCTACAGGTGACTCCCCTCTCCCTGGGCCTACAGGTGACTCCCCTCTCCCTGGGCCTACAGGTGACTCCCCTCTCCCTGGGCCTACAGGTGACTCCCCTCTCCCTGGGCCTATAGGTGACTCCCCTCTCCCTGGGCCTACAGGTGACTCCCCTCACCCTGGGCCTACAGGTGACTCCCCTCACCCTGGGCCTACAGGTGACTCCCCTCACCCTGTGCCTACAGGTGACTCCCCTCACCCTGGGCCTACAGGTGACTCCCCTCTCCCTGGGCCTACAGGTGACTCCCCTCCCCCTGGGCCTACAGGTGACTCCCCTCTCCCTGGGCCTACAGGTGACTCCCCTCTCCCCGGGCCTACAGGTGACGCCCCTCTCCCTGGGCCTACAGCTGACGACCCCCTCTCCCTGAGCCCTCAAGTTCCCCCACTGCAGCGGGCCTGCAGGTGATCCCCTCTCCAGGTTTCCGCCACATACCGTGAATATGGTGCATTTGTTTCAGTCTCTCCCAGGGTTTGAGTTGGATTCCAGGGTTCACCAAGAGCTTTGATTATGGCACAGAACCAGTACCAGCACCATCAACATCAGTCACTGCGTGGCCAAGCTGCAGAAGCTTAAGAGGGCGGAGGATTGGCTCCGGCTCCTGGTCCGGCCGCGAAGCCGGCAGCACCTCGAGCGTGCTCAGCCGCCAGCGCCGATATGATCCGGGGCCTTTTCAGGAATAGGGGGCGGGGGTCTGAGCGCACCTCACCCCTTTAAGGGTTTTAAAATGAATAAAAATCTGCCGGTACAAAATCCAGGCCCACTCCCCCGGCAGCAGTTTCAAGGCCCCCTAATCCCCCCACCCCCGCCCGACTTTCAAAATCGCAGGAAACATGCGAAGCTTGGAAGCGGCTGAAGTTGCTGAATATGACATCACGTCATTAAACTGGAACTGTGCAGGCCTGAGAAATTTTAAAGGAAATTCATTACTTTTTACAGTTGGGGCAATTTTTTAAATTAAAAATTGCGTGTCTAACGATTAATTTGTGAGAGTTGGCATTACTGCAAAGCCTATATAGCAAGCAGTCATAAATAAGACAGCTCCACTTCACCTCAACAGCTTTTCTGTTGTCAATCACAATGCTGTAATTTATTCCTAGATTAACCTTTAGCTGGAAAATTAAAAAAAAACTCTGCCTACAGTGGCTATTTTATTTTACTGATAAGATCTGTTAAATTACAGTCTAATTAACCCAAGTATCAAAAATACAGCCCAGTTTTTCAACCAATTTCTGATGAGTTTGCATCTTGATAACGGAATCATAATAATGTAGGCAACATTTTTTAAATTAGTTTTTCCCCTTTTCAGCCGCTCTGGTTTGCTATTATTATTAAATTCGGAATTGGATAAGAGATTACACATTTCTGAACAGTTTAACTCCTTCGCCCCTAAATAAATTATATTAAGTAAATCGAATGTGTTGTTTTATCCCTCCCCACAAGGGCCAACAGGAATTGGAAAGACTGTCAGCATTTCTGACACGCTTCATAAAAAGATGTTTCCAGGTTATAACTCTCATTTTCTGATATTTTCAGCTCGTACATCTGCTAATTAAACTCAGGACTTCATTGACAATAAAAGGTGAGTTTGTGGATACAGCTATTCGTGCTGTAGAGTTGGAAGAGTGCAGTAGATTTTGATAGTTCAGTGAGCCACCAAACAAGTGATAGCTTCTACCTAAAATGAAAGACCACCAACTGCTTGATCTTAGGAGCTCTATTCTATCTGCAGAATATGCCAGCGCATTTTAAAACCAGCTTGATAAACAAATTGCCTTACTTTATATACTTTAGTCTTATTTTATATTGTGTTTTGGAAAAAAAGAATTTTTTGTTGCATTGATGTTGAGTCCAAAGATAAATTGCACCGTTAGAAACAGGATCAATACATTGGCCATTGGCTCCGCCACTCCTGATTCGCCGCAGCTAATGAGTTCTCCAGTAAATGTTGGCACATATTCACCACTGGAGGGTCAGGAAGCACAACAGTTAAATTACGATATAAATATCCCCAATATCGCGGTTGCAGCAAACTGCATATGACACAAAATAAAGCTGCTTTTTCACTGCTGTCAAGCATTAATTAAAAGTAAGTTTTTAAGGGAAGAATAGTGGTGGGATAGATGAAAGTCAGGCTAAAAATGAAAATAACTGAGTTATTTTAAGGACCAACTCCAGCTTTCAATTATCTTTTCACTACTAAATAAACTCCCCGAATCCTGCAATTTCTTTGGGATTGGGAGATTTTAGAATACAGCAACGGAGGACCAAGAAATTGATAAAGAAAGGGAAAGTAGAATATGAGAGTGAACTAGCGAGAGACATAAAAACAGACTGTAAAAGCTTCGATAGGTATGTAAAAAGGAAAAGATTAGCGAAAGTAAATGTGGGTCCCTTACAGGCTGAGACAGGAGAAATTATAATGGGGAATAAGGAAATCGCAGAGAAATTAAACAAATACTTTGGGGGAAATTTTGCCGGTGCTCAGTGGGTGGGTTTGGAGGCAGGACTGCTGGCAAAATTGCAAAGATTGACAGCAGGTCCCGAACCCACTGTCAACCCGCCTCCGTACAATCTTCCCAAGTGTCGGGTCCCCGATTTGCGCAGGGACCCGACACCTAGCGGCGGGAAGAGGATTATAGGCACTTAACTGCCTGTTAACAGGTAATTAACAGGCAGTTAAGGGGCTTTTTTCAATTTTGACAGGTCGACTGCGGGCTTCCCGACGTCTGGACACTACCCCAGGGTAAGTGTGGTGTGCTGTGGGTCTACTGTAAGGTTTGTGCATTGATGACAGCTGCAGAAGTGGTGTGAAGGATCCAATGGTACACTGGTGAGTTTCAGAGGTAAGAAAATGTTGGGAAAATCATTTTTAATGTATTTAGACTTTTCTGTAGGTAACAAGGTTTGAAGTTTGTGTAGTCCTACCTCATTGGGAGAACCTCTCTCACCAGTGACAGATTGCTTCTGTAACCTCACCTCACCTGCAGCTGCCATCTGTTTTATCCTAAGGAGAGAGTCGCTGGAGAACCTGGGTGCAAGGACTCACCGGGTGCAAGGACTCACCTTTGTACAGTGATTGGCAGTGTTTGCAGCACCTCAATGCTGTCAAACACTGAAAAATCATCTGTCAAAAAAAATGTGCGTGTCCCCTTTAAGAAAACCGGCAGATGACGCGTCATCAACTGACGTCATCTGACACCGGCTTTCTCTTAATTGGCCGGCAAGCCCTCAGGGCCAACTGATGTAAAATTACGTCTGTGCATCGGGCGTCATTGGGGGTGGGATCGGAACCTGGAAGGCAGATGACCCGCTCCCAACTCGCACCGAAAGGTGTCTGTCTTCAAAAAGACTCAAAAAACTTCCCGGAAATAGTGGAGAACCAAGGGTCTAGCGAGAATGAGGAACTGAAAGAAATTAGTATTAATAAAAAAATAGTACTGGAGAACTTTATGGGACTGAAAGCCAATAAATCTCCTGGACCTGATGGCTTATATTCTAGGGTTTTGAAAGAGGTGGCTATAGAGTTAGTGGATGCATTTTCCAAAATTCCATAGATTCTAGAATGGTTCTCGTGGATTGGAAGGTAGCAAATGTAACCCCACTACTTAAGAAAGGAGGGAGAGAGAAAATGGGGAACTACAGACCAGTTAGCCTGACATCAGCAGTAGGGAAAATGCTAGAATCTATTATTAAGGACGTAGTAACAGGGCACTTAGAAAATAATAATAGGATTGGGCAGAGTCAACACGGATTTATGAAAGGGAAATCATGTTTGACGAATCTGTTAGAGATTTTTGAGGTTGTAACTAGCAGAACAGATAAGGTGGAACCAGTGAATGTGGTGTATTTGGAGTTTCAGAAGGCATTCTATAAGGTGCCGCACAAGAGGTTATTAAACAAAATTAAGGCTCATGGGATTGGGAGTAATATACTAGCATGGATTGAGGATTGGTTAACAGACAGAAAACAGAGAGTAGGCATAAACGGGTCATTTTCAGGTTGGCAGGCTGTAACTAGTGGGGTCAGTGCTTGGGTCTCAGCTATTCACAATCTATATCAATGATTTGGATGAGGGGACCAAATGTAATATATCCAAGTTTGCTGATGAAACAAAGCTGGATGGGAATGTAAGTCGTGAGGAGGATGCAAAGAGGTTTCAAGGGGACTTAGACAAGCTAAGTGAGTGGGCAAGAACATGGCAAATGGAATATAATGTGGAGAAATGTGAAGTTATCCACTTTGGTAGGAAAAATAGAAAAGCAGAGTATTTTTTAAATGGTGAGAGATTGGGAAATGTTGGTGTTCAGAGAGACCTGGGTGTCCTGAAAGAATCACTGAAAGTTAACATGCAGGTACAGCAAGCAATTAGGAAAGCAAGTGGTATGTTGGCCTTTATTACAAGAGGATTTCAGTATAAGAGTAAAGACGTCTTACTGCAATTCTATAGGGCCCTGGTGAGACCACACCTGGAATATTGTGTACAGTTTTGGTCTCCTTACCTAAGGAAGGATATACTTGCTATAGAGGGAGTGCAATGAAAGTTCACCAGACTGATTCCTGGGATGAAGAGAGATTGAGTAGACTAGGCCTATATTCTCTTGTGTTTAGAAGAATGGGAGGTGATCTCATTGAAATATACAAAATTCTTACAGGGCTTGACAGGGTAGATGCAGGGAGGATTTTTCCCCTGGCTGGGGAGTCTAGAACCAGGGGTCACAGTCTCGGAATAAGGAGTCGGCCACTTAGGACTGAGATGAGGAGAAATTTCTTCACTCAGAGGGTGGTGAATCTTTGCAATTCTCTACCCCAGTGGGCTGTGGAGGCTCAGTTGCTGAGTATATTCAAGACAGAGATCGATAGATTTTTGGATATTAAGGGAATCAAGGGATATGGGGACAGTGCAGGAAAGTGGAGTTGAGGTAGAAGATCAGCCATGATCTTATGGAATGGCGGAGCAGGCTTGAGAGGCCAAATGGCCTACTCCTGCTCCTATTTCTTATGTTCTTATGTTCTTTAATGGCCAGTTACATAGTATGTTTAGCACAAGTATTGTGGAATTCTTCACACTGCATGCATGTCAAATGTGAACAGTATAATTGTTAATAGTTATATTTAAAATGTTACCTGCTATTTCTCTCTGTAGAAACTCAGAGGTACTTGAAGGATTCCAATCAACTGCTAGATTACTAAATGTTAAACGCCACTAGAATTGTGTTTTAGGATAATCCTGAAATTAGAGGTAAATATTGTGACTGCACATCCATTACATATTTGAAAGAAATAGCTCAAATTACCCAAGAGAAGCTTTTTTATTATACATCAGTATCTTGAACTCTAACACAAGAACAGCAAGTTGGCTATAGCTGGTTAAAAATGTCCCTGATTGTGTCATTCGCAACATTTCAATTGATAAACAGTGGTATCATTATTCCTGGCCAGTCCTACAACAACTCAGGATGGGCATTCTGTGGATGGTAGAGTTCAGGGGTTGATTAGCTCACCCCAAGGATTTTAAGCCTGTTCTTCGTCCAAAGAAGCTTGCATTGATACCTGCAGTAAATTTGTGATAAGAGATACTCCTTCATATAAATAGATGCTTTTAATTGGAAAAAGGGCTGTAGTCCACGAGCCAGTGGTGAGTGTAGGGAGGTACTGAGGAGGGTATCAAGGTCGCAGGAATGTACCGGCAGACAGGAAGATGGCTTGAAGTGTGTCTACTTCAATGCAAGGAGCATCCGGAATAAGGTAGGAGAACTTGGAGCGTGGATTGGTACTTGGGACTACGATGTGGTGGCCATTACGGAGACATGGTTAGAACAGGGACAGGAATGGCTGTTGGAAGTTCCGGGGTATAGATGTTTCAGTAAGAGTAGGGAAGTTGGTAAGAAAGGTGGAGGAGTAGCATTGTTAATCAAGGATAGTTTAACAGCGGCAGAAAGGCAGTTCGAGGGGGATCTGCCGTCTGAGGTAATATGGGCTGAAGTTAGAAATAGGAAAGGAGCGGTCACGTTGTTAGGAGTTTTCTACAGGCCCCCAAATAGTAATAAAGATGTGGAGGAAGAAATTGCAAAGCAGATTATGAATAGGTGTGGAGGTCACAGAGTAGTTGTCATGGGTGACTTCAACTTTCCAAATATTGATTGGAACCTTTATAGGTCAAACAGTTCGGATGGGATAGTTTTTGCACAGTGTGTGCAGGAGGGTTTCCTGACACAATATGTGGATAGGCCGACAAGAGGTGGGGCCACGTTGGATTTGGTACTGGGTAATGAACCGGGCCAAGTGTTTGATTTGTATGTGGGAGAGCACTTTGGAGATAGTGACCACAATTCGGTAACTTTCACTATTGCAATGGAGAGGGATAGGGCCATACGGCAGGGCAGGGTTTATAATTGGGGGAGGGGTAATTATGATGCGATTAGGCAAGAATTAGGGAGTATAAGATGGGAACAGAAACTATCAGGGAAAGGCACAAACGAAAAGTGGAGCTTTTTCATGGAGCAATTACTGCGTGTCCTTGATAGGTATGTCCCTGTCAGGCAGGAAGGAAATGGCCGAGTGAGAGAACCATGGTTCACAAAAGAGGTTGAATGTCTAGTCAAGAGGAAAAAGGAAGCGTATGTAAGGATGAGAAAACAAGGTTCAGTTGGGTCGATTGAGGGGTACAAGGTAGCAAGGAATGAGCTAAAAAAAGAGCTTAGGAGAGCTAGGAGGGGGCATGAGAAGTCCTTGGCGGGTCGGATCAAGAAAAACCCCAAGGCTTTTTACTCTTATGTGAGAAATAAAAGAATGACCAGGGTGAGGGTAGGGCCGGTCAAGGACAGTAGTGGGAACTTGTGCATGGAGTCAGAAGAGATAGGAGAGGTGATGAATGAATACTTTTCGTCAGTGTTCACCGAGGAGAGGGGCCATGTTCTTGAGGATGAGAGTGTGATAAAGGTGGATAGGCTGGAGGTGGTAGATGTTCTGAGGGAAGATGTTTTAGCAATTTTGAAGAACCTGAGGGTCGATAAGTCCCCTGGGCCAGATGGGATATATCCTAGGATTCTTTGGGAGGCAAGGGAGGAGATTGCAGAGCCTCTGGCTTTGATCTTTGGGTCCTCACTGTCCACGGGGATGGTGCCAGAGGACTGGAGAGTGGCGAATGTTGTTCCTCTCTTCAAGAAAGGAAATAGGAATGACCCTGGTAATTATAGGCCGGTTAGTCTTACTTCGGTGGTTGGTAAGATAATGGAAAAGGTCCTGAGGGATAGGATTTATGACCATTTGGAAAGGGGCAACTTAATCAGGGATAGTCAACACGGATTCGTGAAGGGTAAGTCTTGCCTAACAAATTTGATTGAATTCTTTGAGGAGGTAACTAAGTGTGTAGATGAAGGTAGAGCAGTTGATGTCGTATACATGGATTTTAGTAAGGCGTTTGATAAGGTTCCCCATGGTCGTCTCATGAAGAAAGTAAGGAGTTGTGGGATAGAGGGAAATTTGGCCGATTGGATAAGTAACTGGCTATCTCATAGAAGGCAGAGGGTGGTGGTGGATGGAACATTTTCGGACTGGAGACCAGTTACCAGCGGTGTGCCACAGGGGTCGGTGCTGGGTCCTTTGCTGTTTGTGATTTTTATCAATGACTTGGAGGAGGGGACTGAATGGTTGATCAGTAAATTTGCTGATGACACCAAGATTGGTGGAGCAGTGGATGAGGTGGAGGGCAGTTGTAGGCTGCAAAGAGACATTGATAGGATGCAGAGCTGGGCCGAAAAATGGCAGATGGAATTTAACCCTGATAAGTGCGAGGTGATTCATTTTGGTAGGGCAAATTTGAATAATGATTACAGGGTCAACGGCAGGGTTCTGAGGAACGTGGAGGAGCAGAGGGATCTGGGGGTTCATATCCACAGATCTCTGAAGGTTGCCACTCAAGTGGATAGAGCAGTAAAGAAGGCCTATGGTGTGTTGGCGTTTATTAACAGAGGGTTTGAGTTTAAGAACCGTGAGGTTATGCTGCAACTGTACAGGACCTTGGTGAGACCACATTTGGAATATTGTGTGCAGTTCTGGTCACCTCACTATAGGAAGGACGTGGAAGCATTGGAAAGAGTGCAAAGGAGATTTACCAGGATGCTGCCTGGTTTGGGGGGGGAGGTCTTATGAGGAAAGATTGAGGGAGTTGGGGCTTTTCTCTTTAGAGCGGAGGAGGATGAGAGGCGACTTAATAGAGGTTTATAAGATGATGAGGGGGATAGATAGAGTGGATGTTCAGAGACTATTTCCTCGGGTAGAGGCAGCTGTTACAAGGGGGCATAACTATAAGGTGCATGGGGGGAGATATAGAAGGGATGTCCGAGGTAGATTCTTTACTCAGAGAGTGGTTGGTGTGTGGAATGGACTGCCTGCTGTGATAGTGGAGTCGGACACTTTAGGAACTTTCAAGCGGTTATTGGATAAGCACATGGAGCACACCAGAGTGATAGGGAGTGTGATAGCTTGATCTTGGTCTCGGACAATGCTCGGCACAACATCGAGGGCCGAAGGGCCTGTACTGTGCTGTACTGTTCTATGTTCTAATTCATAATGTGATCTGAGAATCTTATGACCAAAAAATCCAGGAATAACTTCTGGCACTGTTGTCCAATGAGGATTCAAGCCCTCCTCTGAGGACCTAACTTTCACTCCCAAAGAGTAAACCCAAGAAGCAAGAGGCTTTATAAACATGCAACTTTGAAGATGCACACCTGCACACCTTTTTAAAATCTGAACTTGCTGCTTGGAGACTTTTTGGATAAGTATATCGATAGGAATGACACTAGTGCTAAAAATAATAAGTTATTGTATAGAATCCAAAACTTTCTGGAAATAGCTATTCAATAGGACTTGTTGAATCTTTAATCGGACTTTTGGGGTATAGTATTGTTTGTAAATCAGAGCTAGTGCCTTGAGGCTGTATACTAGCTCCTCTGTTTCAGATGAGTCAACAGTATCAATTTCTTATTATTTCTACCTGTTTTTTGACCTATTTGGTGTTCATAATGAATGGAGCCTTGATTTTTCATATATGGGACGGTAACAAGCTTTCTAACCATTGTGCTACGATTATGATTGGATTTATGTGCTGTCACTCAACAGGAGAAGTAGTTTCTACACAAAGTTTTCAGCTTGCTCAGACCAGAAACATTTGGGCCCATTCAATTAAGGAAATTGCACCTAATTTTGTTGTATACAATCCTGCAAAATTTATTTTATATATATATATATATATATATATATTTACCTTTCTTATTTTTAATCTGTTCATGTATATATTTGATTAGGATGCAATTTCTATTGAATATGCATCCATGTACAGTTCTTTTTTTAACTTTGCCCCAATAGTAAAAAGTATGTCATCCTTCAAAAGATCTTTCGGACAACTTAAACATTTTTTTAAATTTGTTTCTGGGATGTGGGCGTTGCTGGCAAGGCCAGCATTTATTGCCCATCCCTAATTGCCCTCGAGAAGGTGGTGGTGAGCCGCCTTCTTGAACCGCGGCAGTCTGTGTGCTCCAGGACAGATCTGATGTGTACAATTATTTTGATAACTAACATGTTAGCTGGCAAGCACAATGCCTAATATGGTACTGAGCCACAGAGGCCAGGAATGTTCCAGGTTCAATCCCTGGTCTGTGCTGAGTTAGTTCATTTTACTGGGGCAGCAGTGCCATTGCCCTCAGCACCCATGGTCTAGGAAAGAGGAAAAATTTGCCAGGACTTCTACTTCAACTATACATTGACATTGAGTGAGTACAGGATCATTCTGTGTTGTGATGCCCTCCAAAGTGGAGTAGTCTGCCAACTTGTCTCGGTCCACACATGAGGGACAGCACTTGGGCAAGGTACCAGCTGCCAGCTTCCTTGGAGCCCTACAACATGGATTGATGCCATCAGGGGAGGATGGGACAAAACTGGGGAGAGGAAAAAACATGCCTCTTTTTTGAAAGAGTTAAATTACCTTCATTCCTCTTAAGTGTACCTTTTTTTAAAAAAAAACAAGAATTTGAAGCTCCAAGTCAACCAGAGCAGCAAGCACCTTTGCGAGCTTCCACATATGACACTTCCCAACGCACTGCCCGGTACACATTTTGAAGTGGGGTGAAGACTGGTGGTTGTGGGGGAAATGGAAAAATGTCACTTTGGTGCAGGAAGTGATGCTCTTTTGCTATTGGTTTGAAGCACATTGTTGGGGAACAGTAGAGGAAGATTGGTGTCCCATTCCCTAGCATGAATAGCCCTCACTTTTGATAAGCACAACAATTCACAAAAAAAAGTCAATGGTTTAAATTGTCAATATTGTTATTCAAATAAGGAGCTATGAGGCAGAGTAATTGATTAGAATCAAGTCACTGTGAAGACACTGATTCTTGTTTTTAAAAAAGTCAGCCATGTCTCCAGTTTATTGATTTTCGAGCTGCTACTGTTTCCTTCAAAAACAAATCTTTTAAAGAGAGGTTTAGAGACTAAGGGGGAAAAATTCAGTTGGTTGCGCCTCCCGTTAGCGCCTTAAGAGGGCGCTAATGGGGCGCAAAGCAACTAGCGCCTGGGCGTGGCGATGTTTGCGCCGCTCGCGAAATTAACTAGACATTTTGCAGCGGTGCTAAACACTACCGCCACTATCTCCGGCGCCGGCAGATCGTGACGTCAGTCGAGTGCGCAATGCCCCGGTAGCGTCCCGGAGCGGATATTGAGTGGTGCCCCCTGCCTTACCGCCTGCCGCTAGCAACGACAGGTTGAGGGGAGCGTTTTGCAGTCAGGAAGGGACTGGGGGAGCGCTATTTAAAGGCGACCGCTTCCTGCCTTTTATTGTTGGTGACATTTTTGAACCACGCATTCTGAGAGAGAGAGAGAGAGAGACTTCTGGAGAGATTCAACGCTGTGTGAAGGAGTTTTGGGTACTGAGCAGCACTTTGCAGGTTCATTTTTATTTGCCCTTCCTTGTATCGATTTAGAAGAGACTGTGGGGGCTGCACTCTGAGCTCTTTCCCTGGTACTCTCCATTGTTCTTTCCAGCAGATTTGATGTACAGGTCTCTCCAGGCCGAGATTCAAGGCTGCAATGAGCAGGATGTGGATCAACCCTCCCCTTTAAGAACTGGCCAGCGCCATTGTGTGTGTGTTCCATTGCTGACTGACATCACATGAGCTTCGCCAGCGCTCTGAGGTAGCGCCTCGCTCCTCGGCCTTTGCGCCTTAAGACAGGTGTGAAGCGCCTTAAGACAGGTGTGAAGCGCCTGATTTAGCGCTCCAATCACCTCCAGGGGCGATAAAAGTCAAGTTTGCAGTCGGAGGCGATAATTAGTGCCAGGTGCTAATCTTTGCGCCCGGCCGATAATTGCGTCCCAAATGGGGCGATACTGAATTTCTCCCCCTAAGCATATTGTTTAAAAAGTAAGCTGACTTTCTTAAACACAAGTATGATAATGTTTTTATTATTTTCTATGGTGGAAACTCTTATTTAAAAACTAGGATAACATTTATTAAGTGTAATAAAATGCACACGTTATCAAAACACTCACAAAAAAATCAATGAAAAGTCCAGGTTATTCTGGTTATTAAAATGCAGGGACACAACTCACTTTGCCCATTTATTTGGTTGAATTTTTCTTTTTAAACTATTCCCCCCACCACCTCCCATCTCTCTGTTCCGCATATATTATTTCCTAACCAACAGTCCTTGAAGCCTAGTAAACAACTGCTCTCAGCCTATTGCTTCTCTGTAGCCACTCCCTGCTGCTCTGAAAACATTCCTTGGCCAAGCAAGTGGGTTAGATGGTCTGTCTCCAGGCCTCTGATTTTCTGTGACCATTCCTTAGTCCAGGTACTTAATTATTTTGACGAGATTAATTTTCCAAAAACATTAGTAAGCATGGGGGTTAAGAGTTCAGTTATTTAACCTTCCAGCTTGAGTTATTCATCCTTGATCACTATACGCTGACAAACACATTAAGATCACTGTTGTACCTGTTCTAAGGTAACACAGAAGCTGACATGCCTTTCTGGTTTATGAACGCAGTACTATAATAATTTTAAATTGTTCATTTAAAAAAACTAGAATCATCACTTAGCATGGCAATGCCACTGACCTGCCTCATAATTGGACACTTATTCCGTCCATGTCTGCAATAAGAACATAAGAAATAGGAGTAGGCCATATGGCCCCTCGAGCCTGCTCCGCCATTCAATAAGATCATGGCTGATCTTCTACCTCAACTTCACTTTCCTGCACTATCCCCATATCCAAAAATCTATCGATCTCTGTCTTGAATATACTTAACGACTGAACCTCCCCCTCTGGGGTAGAGAATTCCAAAGATTTACTACCCTCCGAGTGAAGAAATTTCTCCTCATTTCAGTCCTAAATGGCCGACCCCTTACTGAAATTGTGACCCCTAGTTCTAGACTCCCCAGCCAGGGGAAACATCCTCCCAGCATCTACCCTGTCAAGCCCTGTAAGAATTTTGTATGCTTCAATGAGATCACCTCTCATTCTTCTAAACTCTAGAGAATATAGGCCTAGTCTACTCAATCTCTCCTCATAGGACAATCCCCTCATCCCAGGAATCAGTCTGGTGAACCTTTGTTGCACTCCCTCTATGGCAAGTTTATCCTTCCCTAGGCAAGGAGACCAAAACTGTACACAATACTCCAGGTGTGGTCTCACCAGGGCCCTATAGAATTGCAGTAAGACGTCTTTAGTCTTACACTCAAACCCTCTTGTAATAAAGGCCAACATACCATTTGCTCTCCTAATTGCTTGCTGTACCTGCATGTTAACTTTCAGTGATTTGTGTACAAGGGCTTCCAGGTCCCTCTGAACACCAACATTTCCCAATCTCTCACCATTTAAAAAATACTCTGCTTTTCTATTTTTCCTACCAAAGTGGATAACTTCACATTTCTCCACATTATATTCCATTTGCCATGTTCTTGCCCACTCACTTAGCTTGTCTATATCCCCTTGAAACCTCTTTGCATCCTCCTCACAATTTACATTTTCACCCAGCTTTGTATCATCAGCAAACTTGGCTATATTACATTTGGTCCCCTCATCCAAATCATTGATATAGATTGTGAATCTCGGAAGCCCAAGCACTGATCCTTGCGGTACCCCTCTAGTTATAGCCTGCCAACCTGAAAATGACCCGTTTATGCCTACTCTCTGTTTTCTCTCTTAACCAATCCTCAATCCATGCTAGTATATTACCCCCAATCCCATGAGCCCTAATTTTGTTTAATAACCTCTTGTGTGGGACCTTATCGAATGCCTTCTGAAAATCCAAATACACCACATCCAGTGGTTCCCCTTATCTATTCTGCTAGTTACAACCTCAAAAATCTCTAACAGATTCGTCAAACATGATTTCCCTTTCATAAATCCGTGTTGACTCTGCCCAATCCTATTATTATTTTCTAAGTGCCCTGTTACCACGTCCTTAATAATAGATTCTAGCATTTTCCCTACTATTGATGTCAGGCTAACTGGTCTGTAGTTCCCCGATTTCTCTCTCCCTCCTTTCTTAAATAGTGGGGTTACATTTGCTACCTTCCAATCCGCGGGAAACCGTTCTAGAATCTATGTTACAATGATCTAATCTGTATTTTAGTAACCTTGACAAATGCTGCCTTGTCCTCATGCCGTTCTCGTCATTCTGAAACTGAGCCAATGCAAGGCACTACAAGCTAGACAGTCCCTCCCCCACTCCTTTCACTGGTACCATACTGTACGGGGATACTCACAATAATCTCACAACCTAATCACCCCAACTCGGAAGAACTGCAGAGGTTGTCAGCATGCACTACTCTAACATACAAATATTTATTTATTAAAACACAACTCTCCGCTATCAATTTTAAAATGCCTATTGAGTTTAATATGCAAGACAAAGGCTTTAAAGCCAATTGAAAACAGTTTCCCTTCTTATGGAATAATGAGGCTTAGCAGCTACAGTAGTTTTAATATTTATCTGTGTTAACCACTGACCTCTGATGAGTTAGACCCACTTTAGAATTGAAAAAAAGATTTGATTCTTTTTAAACCACCACCAACAGAATCAAGAAAGAACCATCAACTCTCGTGTCCACCCGGGCAAGGTTTTCCCATGTTGAACCAAATTACAGCATAGGCATATCGCCTAATGGTGTGGAGAGAGATAGCCAAGTTTTGAAGAGTAACTAACTAAGATCTTCCATCATGATGTCGCTAAAGGGTGAGATTTTCCTGACTAGTATAGCAGTGCAAAGGGAGAGTTACATGGATATTTTGACCCAGGAGGCAGTCACACCGCTTAGGTTAGGTAGTCATTTAGATTTGATTAGTGGTCAGGGACAGGACGATATGACTGTGACTCAGACTCAGGCAGGTAAGGGGACCGCAGATGCAGTGGTGGAGGAGCCTCAGTCTTTGCCATTGTCCAACAGGTATGAGGTACTTGCTATTGGTGTGGATGAGAAGAAAGACCGCAGGGGGGATGGGCAAATTGACCACGGCACCGTGGTACAGGAGGCTATTCAAGTGGGGGGAAGCGAAAGGAATGTGGTAGTGGTAGGAGATAGTATAGTCAGGGGGATAGATACTGTTCTCTGCAGCCGCGACCGGGAATCCCGAAGGCTATGTTGCCTGCCTGGTGCAAGGGTTAAGGACATAGCCTTTCGGCTGGAGAAGAAATTGGAGGAGATGGGGAGGATCCAGTTGTTGTGGTCCATAGGAACCAACGACATAGATAGAACTAGGAATGAGGTTCTGCTGAGGGAGTTTGCAGAGCTAGGGTACAAATTAAAAAGCAGAACCTCACAGATAATAATCTCTGGATTACTACACGAGCCACGCACAAATTGGAAATAGGGACAAACAGATTAGAGGTTTAAATGGGTGGCTGAAAGAATGATGTGGGACGCAGGGGTTTCAATTCATGGGGCACTGGCACCAGTACTGGGGAAAGAGGGAGCGATTCCACTCAAATCGGGCTGGGACCGGTGTCCTGGCGAATCGAATAACTAGGGTGGTAGATAGGGCTTTAAACTAATAAGGAGGAGGGAGGTTTCAGATAAGGGTAAATTTATAAGTCTGAAGAGAAAAGTCAAGGCTGTAGAGCAGAGTAGCGATTTGGGTAAAATCAAGCAGATTGTGTCAGGAAGGGACAGAGTTTAATAACAGTAATAGGGCATTAGTGACTAACGCCACATCAGGGAAAAATAGTAAAAAGTTAAAATTAAAGGTGCTATATCTGAATGCACGATGCATTCGTAACATGATAGATGAATTAATGGCACAAATCCAGATAAATAGGTTTGATCTAGTAGCCATTACTGAGACATAGTTGTGGGGTGACCAAGGTTGGGAACTAAATATTCCAGGGTACTTGACCTTTAGAAAAGATAGGCAAAATGGAAAAGAAGGTGGGGTAGCCCTGATAATAAAGGCAGTAGGGAGAAAGGATCTTAGTCCAGAAAATCAGGATGCAGAATCAGTATGGGTGGAGCTACGAAATAACAAAGGGCAGAAAACACTGGTGGGAGTAGTTTATACAACCCCTAACAGTAATCATAGTGTTGGACAGAGTATAAATTAGGAAATTAGAGGAGCATGTAACAAGGGTAAAGCAATAATCGTGGGGGACTTTAATCTTCATATAGGTCATGAATTTAATAGACCTCAGAGGGAGGGTTTGGAGGCGGGTCGGTAGCGAAAATCGGAAAAATGAATGGCGGGCTGCAAACCCGCCGCTATCCCACCTCCACGCTACTTTGGCAAGTGTCGGGTCAGCGGCTCCCAACCTGACCCGACACCAAACGGCGGGAGAGGCACTTAAGGCAGTTAACAGCTTGTTAACTGCCTGGATAATGTTATTTTAACTGCCTGTTCGGATTTTGCAGCTTTTTCTGCATGCTTCCCACCTTCAGAAAAACACACCAGCTGCATTGAGCTGGGTTTAGCGAGGACCTGAATTGTTGGCAGCTACTCGATCAGCTTAAAAGCGGTCCTGCAATCTCTCATAGTTTCAGATGCCACAACTTAGTGGTTTGAGGTTTGGGACACTTTTTGCAGCTCTACTAATCTTGTGTGTGTTCACGCTGAAATCCATCTACAGTGCGATCTCCTTGGAATACCCTCTGGCCACTTTGAGCGCAAACAACCTCCATTCCTCGACTGAGATATATACCAGCGGTATGGGAACCATTTATATCCTCTCATCCTGGTCGGCAGATTTGGAGGAAGAGCAGCCACAGCAGCAGCAACAACAGCAGGAGCGCCAACCTTCTCCTCAGCCACCTGATGATGCACAGGGCAGAGGGCGTCAGCGCTGGCCTGCACCTCGCCACATGCGATACCCCCAACACCGGGTTTACAGGCAGAGGATGAGCTTCCTCAACATGAGTGAGCAGCAGTGCCAAAGGAGGCTGAGACTTCCGCGAGACGTAGTCACTGACATCTGCGCAATGCTGCACCAACACCTGGAGCCCAGAGAAGCCTTACCAGTGGCTGTCAAAGTCACCACCGCACTCAACTTCTTTGCTTCGGGCTCCTTCCAGGGATCAGCTGCACACATCAGCAGCATCTCCCAGTCAGCCGCACACGCCTGCATCACACAGGCTACCGATGCCCTCTTTGCAAAGTTGCACAATTACATCCACTTCTCCACGGATGAAGCAAGTGTGACCGCACGTGCGGTTGGCTTTGCAAATATGGCAAGCTTCCCAAGGGTGCAGGGCATTGTAGACTGCACACGTGGCCATTAGGGCACCCCATCACAACCCAGCTGTATTTGTCAACCGCAAGGGATTCCACTCCCTTACCGTCCAGCTGATGTGTAACCACAGGAACATCATCATGCATGTTTGTGCAAAGAACCCTGGCAGTTGCCATGACTCCTTCATCCTGCGGCAGTCTACTGTGCCTCAGCTCTTCAATCCGCCAACACAACTTTACGGATGGCTACTTGGCGACAAGGGCTATCCCCTGAAAAAGTGGCTCATGACACCGATGAGGAGACCATCAAACGAGGCTGAGGAGCAGTACAATCTGAGCCACATTTCCACCAGAAGCATCATAGAGCAAACCATCAGCTTGCTCAAAATGCGATTCCGATGCCTTGACAGATCTGGTGGAGCCCTGCAGTATGCACCAGCCAGGGTGTCCAGAATCATCGTTGTCTGCTGTGCCCGGCACAACATCGCACAGCAGCGTGGCTTGGCGCTGCCTGAGGAACAAGTGGCTCAGCACAGAGCCCCCTCAGAAGAAGAGGAGGAGGACGAGGAGGAGGAAGAGGACAAGGCCGAGGAGGAGGAGGAGGAGGAGGAGGAGGAGGAGGAGGAGGACGAGGACGAGGCACGCCTTGCGGGGCCGGATGTGGCCAATGGATCAGCATGTGACCACATTGCTGGCCATCAGGCAAGGGATGCACTCATCCATGCCAGATTCGCGTAAGCTCACGCTTCAACCACAGGTGGCTGGCATATGACTATGAATTTGTGGACGACCTTCTTAACACGCCATACATCATCTCTCCAATAAACGGTGCTTTCCTATCACTCTCAGCATCATCATTACAAATGCAAGTCGCCCTGAGCCCTCACTGTGCAACTTCCATTTCCCAGAACACATAGGCCAGAACTTCAACTCTTTGCCCCATTACTTTTGTTTAATCACGTCACAAAAGGATGACAATCGATACTTTACAACAGTACAAAACACCCAAGTGACTACCCTTGTGACTATTTGTGTGTTAACTTCCTCTTACGCGTGCTTCTATGTGGTGCTTCCCTTGTGGCTTCAGCAAATGTAAAGGCACCTTGCTCACTTTGATGCTGCACCTGCTTAGATGCCTTTGGCAGGCGTCCTCTAGGTTTGGGAGCCTGGGAGGGCTACTCCACAGTCTGCTCTTCCTGCGGTTGTGCAGAGGCTGAGACGGCCATCTCAGTTGGCTGAGGAATCTGGGGCTCTGCAGTGGCATGGTCATGTGAGCGCTTGGAGAGGAGCCCACACTTCCTTGTTGTCTGCCACCAACATCCCTCTCATGGGTCACCTGCACTTCAGTGCTAACAAGTGGCTGGAGAGCACCTTGCTGCACATCAGTGGGGTCATGAGGACTCATCTCTGTACTGACAATCCTCATAACGGGGACGTCCATGTACCTCTGGTGTTTCTCCTCAATAGATGCCCATCTATCCTCCATAGCAGACTATCTATTTAGAAGAGTCACCATGTTCTCCTGAGTCTGGCGACTTATGTCCTCCATGGAGGTTGCCACTCTCTCCATGGCGCACGTTCATGCGCCATTGCCTCCACAAAGGCAGTGCTCATGTCTGAGATGGACTCCTCCATTCTCTGCACACTCGCAGTCACCCTGGATGCAAACCCTGTCAGAGACCCCTGCACTTGTTCCTGGAGTTCCAGCACCGCTCTCTTTCTGAATGGCCCCAGAAGCACAGCATCTACATGCAGCTGAGCAGAGCTAGGAGCGTCCTGCGACCTCTGACGAGGACTCTCCACTGCTGTCGCTATCTCCACCATCTGCTGATGCTCACTTGTGAGCTGTGATACACCAGGTGACAACACTACTCTATGTCGCGAAGGCCCCGCCAAGGTGTGCGTTTCTGCGCTGGTGCTGGGTGCACTGAGTCCTGGTGACGCTGCTCCCTCATAGGCTGCAGGTTCCTCTGAGGAGTCATCCAGCTCTTCCTCCTGGACAGTGGGGAGGGGGGCTCTCGATGGTCCTGTGGGAGAGTAAAGGCATGAGTTAGAGATCTGATTTTTAGGTAGCAGACACATCCTATTGTGCAGATGATCAAAAGTCAATCTCTATGAACATCATATGCCATTGCAGTCTATCATGAAATCTAAATGCGAGGGTTGAAAATCCATTCTGTCACCAGCTTCATCTAGTGCGCCCATCTCTCCGTCCCCTACTTCCAGCTCCTCGCCACCTCCCACGATCTCGTGAGCAGCCTCCTCAGCACTTGTCAATGTCACCAGGGATGGTGGGCCTCCTCCTGTTGATGCTCTCTCCCTCTTATTGTGGGCTATCTTTTCCTGCAAGTGGAGTTTCAGTGAGAGTGATGGACTGTGAAGAATCCATAACATAGAAGCTTAGAGGGAGACATAAAGATGGAGTGAGGTGCTAATACCAAGGTGCCTCCCTGTGCGTTGTTAGTTGTTGTCATTGCATAACAGTGAGAGCGAGTGTGAGGGGTGCATAGTAGGATGGTGAAGTTATACTGTACAGAGAGAGAGATGGATAGGTAAGGGTGCAAGGGAAGTAAGGGTAAGGTGGGATGTGGAAGAGCAGGCTTACAAAGCAGAGTGCTGGTGATGAGAAGAGAAGGGAAGCAGATTGAAGGTAAGTGTGATGTGATACTCACTTTTGATAATCGCAGATCATGAAACCGTTTTCGGCACTGGACCCAAGTGCGTGAACATAAGGACCTTGCGCTGACCTCCTCAGCAATTTGCAGCCAGGCTGCCTTTGTTTGCTGAGGAGGCTTTCTCCGGCCATCGGGAGGGAACTGAATCTCCCTGCGCCCTCTTACTCCCTCCACAAGAGCTTGGAGGGAGTCCTCATTGAACCTTGGAGCGGCCTTGGCTTTGGCAGCAGTCATTGTAGCCTGGGCCCATTCAAACAGCAGCAGAAAGGAGAAATGAGAGGCTGAGGCTACATGGGCCCCTTAAAAACAACTGCAGCAATGACATCATCAGTGGAGAGCAACAGACATGCTCCCACTCATCGGCAGCGCGCATGACAGGACTAATTAGGACACTTAAACTAAAATCGGAAATCGGGAGCGGCTAAAATCGGAAGCGGGACTGGAACCCACCCACCAGGCAACCCGACTCCTCTATTAAATTCGTGGCCATAGACTGGGCAAACCAAATTGGCAAAATGGGAGTAGTTTATACAGCCCCCAACAGTAATCATAGCGTTGGATAGAGTATAAATTAGGAAATTAGAGGAGCATGTAACAAGGGCAAAGCAATAATTGTGGGGGACTTTAATCTTCATATAGACTGGCCAAACCAAATTGGCAAAAATAGCTTGAAGGACGAGTTCATGGAATGCATTCGAGACAGTTTTCTGGAACAATGTCGAGGACCCAACTAGGGAACAGGCTATTTTAGATCTAGTATTGTGTAATGAGACAGGATTAATTAATAATATTATGGTAAAGGATCCTCTGGGGAAGAGTGAACATAATATGATAGAATTTCATGTTAAGTTTGAGAGTGATATGGCTAATTATGGAGGTATGAGGGACGAGTTGGCTGAGGTAGATTGGGAAATAAGATTAAGAGATATGATGGTAGATAAGCAATGGCAAACATTTAAAGAAACAATTCATAATTCTCAATGAGTATACATTCCCTTGAGGAATAAAAACTCCACGGGAAAAGTGGTACAGCCATGGCTAACTAGAGAAGTTAAGGATAGTATTGTTGAGGCTGCCGCGAAACACGAATTAAGACTGAATCCATGTGTGGAAAACAAAGGCTTTTTAATACAACTGCATGGTCCAAAAAATGGCTGAACAGACTGCTCCCAGAATTCTCTGGAAAAATCCTGAGGCCCCGCCCACTCCTTTTCTCCTGCCTTAAAGGCAAGGTGCTCGATATATTGTCCACGAACGGAAAAGTGGACAATGCCCGTTTAGGTGGCGATCCGCCACACAGCTCCCCCCAGAATCTGCTTAGGAGGTGTGGACGAGACGGTGCGGCGGTCTGATGGGCCGGCCGGAGCGGCTCTTGTAGGATGCCGGTGGACGTAGAATGGCCGGGCGTGGAGCAGCTGGGTGAACCGGCTTGAGGGCAGGTCGGCCGTGTGGCGGTGGACGAGCTACAGGGACCTGCTCACCGGGCTCCGAGTGTGCTGGCTTGAGTCGGTCAACCGACACTTTTTCGGTCCTGTCGCACACTTGCAGGGTGAAAAATTTGTCCCCAGCCTGTAGCACCTTGTAGGGCCCGTCGTACGGGGGTTGAAGGGGTCCGCGGTGGGCGTCGTGCCGGACGAAAATGAACCGTGCCTGGTGCAGGCTTAGTGGGACGTGTGAGGTGGATTCGCCGTGTCGGGCAATGGGCACCGGGGCAAACTGCAGCGCCGGTGAGGCGAAGTCGTGGCGTTGCTGGTCGGCTGACCAGGGTTTTGTAGCGGTGGGCAGGAACTCGCCGGGTACGCACAGCGGCTGACCGTACACGAGCTCTGCTGCCGATGCGTGGAGGTCTTCTTTAACCGCGGTGCGCAGGCCGAGGAGGACCCACGGAAGTCGGTCGGTCCAGGTGCCGTCCTGGAGGCTGGCTCGAAGAGATGCCTTCAAGGATCTGTGGAACCGCTCACACAGTCCGTTGGCTTGGGGGTGGTACGCTGTGGTGCGGTGAATGGTCACCCCAAGATTGCGTGCAACGGCGGTCCAGAGTTCAGAGATAAATTGTGGACCTCTGTCCGACGTCATGTCGGAGGGGACGCCGAACCGTGCGACCCAGGTGCTGACGAAGGCTCTGGCGATGTCGGCGGTGGTGGTAGAGGTCAGTGGAATTGCCTCGGGCCAGCGCGTGGTGCGGTCAACGATCGTCAGCAAGTGCGTGTGGCCTTGCGACGGCGGCAGGGGCCCGACGATGTCCACATGGATGTGGTCGAATCTACGCGAGGGGACGGTAAACTCCTCGAGGGGTGCTTTCGTGTGTTGCTGTACCTTGGCCTGTTGGCAGGCTAGGCAGGAGTTGGCCCAAGTACGCACATCCTTGCGAAGGCCGCGCCAGACAAAGCGGTTGGCTACCAATTTGATGGATGCGTGGGCGCCGGGGTGGGAGAGGTTGTGGCGAATCTCGAATACCCGGCGGCGCCAGGACGCTGGGACAACGGGCCGAGGTTGACATAGGGATATGTCGCACTTGACCGTGACTGCGGTCGGGCCACAGGCGACATCGGCCAGGCGTAGCCCTGGTAGGTTGGTAGGTGCAGAGAGCAGATCAGGGTCGGTGATCTGGTCTGCTGCGAGTTGAGCGTAGTCGACTGCCAGGTGTGCGGCGTGGATGGCGGGGCGGGAGAGGCAGTCGGCTACTACATTGTCTCGGCCGGAGACGTGTTGGATGTCCGTGGTGAACTCGGACACTGCCGCGAGCTGGCGCTGCTGCCTGGCGGACCAGGGGTCGGTTGTCTTTGCCATTGCGAATGTCAGGGGTTTGTGGTCGACAAACGCAGTGAAGGGGTGGCCCTCCAGCAAAAACCGAAAATGGCGGACCGCCAGAAACAGCGCGAGGAGCTCGCGGTTGAAGGTGCTGTACTTGACCTCCGGGGGGCGTAGTTGGCGGCTGAAGAAGGCAAGTGGTTGCCAGGCACCGTCGACCCACTGCTCATACACGGCGCCGACCACGTGGTCGGAGGCGTCCGTGGTGAGCGCTACCCTAGCATTGGGCCGTGGGTGCGTGAGCAGGGTGGCGTTGGCGAGCGCGGTCTTGGTGGAGTCGAAGGCGGCGGACGCGTCTGCCGTCCATTCGACCGCCATCTTGCCGCTCCTGCCCCGGCGGGGTTCATACAGGGGCCTCATGAGGGACGCCGCTTTGGGGATGAAGCGGTTATAGAAATTCACCATCCCAAGGAACTCCTGGAGGCCTTTGATGGTGGTGGGGTGGGGAAATTGTTGGACGGCCTGAACCTTGGTGGGCAGGGGAATGGCCCCAGCATGGGTGATGTGGTGGCCGAGGAAGTCGATCTTGTCCAGGCCGAACTGGCATTTGGCTGGGCTGAGGATGAGCCCGTGGTCGCTGAGGCGCCCGAACAGGATGCGAAGGTGTTCGAGGTGTTCCTGCTTGGAGGAACTCGCTACCAGGATGTCGTCCAGGTAGACGAACAGGAACTTCAGGTCCCGAAGGACCAAGTCCATGAGCCGTTGGAATGCCTGGGCCGCGTTTTTGAGGCCAAAGGGCATCCGCAGGAACTCGAACAGGCCGAAGGGGGTGATTACGGCCGTCTTGGGGACGTCTGCGGGGTGGACGGGGACTTGGTGGTAGCCGCGCACCAGGTCGACCTTGGAAAAGACTGAGCGGCCGGCCAGTCTAGCCGAGAAGTCCTAAATGTGCGGCACGGGGTACCGATCAGGGGTGGTGGCATCGTTGAGGCAGTGGTAATCCCCGCAGGGGCGCCAACCCCCGCCTGGTTTGGGGGCGATGTGGAGTGGGGAGGCCCAGGGACTGTTGGAGCGGTGGATAATGCCGAGCTGTTCCATGGTGGCAAACTCGGTCCGCACGATCTCCAGTTTGGCCGGGTCCAGCCTGCGGGCGTGGGCGTACACTGGGGGGCCTGTGGTGGGGATGAAGTGTTCCACCCCGTGTTTGGCGGCCTCCGCGGAGAAGGTCGGATTGGTAAGGGCCGGGAATTCGGCCAGGAGTGCCGAGTAGTCATCCGTGGCCCGGGCGTGGCACTGTGACGCCATGTTGGCGGGTTGACGGGGGGCCATGGCGCCCAGGATGGGGGACATGGTGTTCATGTCCACGAGGCGGTGACGAGGGATGTCTACCAGTAGGCCGTGGGCGCACAGGAAATCTGCGCCGATGAGAGGGGAGAGCACCTTGGCAGTGATGAACTCCCATCGGTAGCGGCGACCAGCGAGGTCGAGGGTGACTGTCCGGGTGCCGTACGTCCGGATTTCCGCGCCGTTAGCAGCAGCCAGCGCCGGTCCTCGTTCGCCCTTTTGGATGTCGAGGGAGGAGGCCGGGATGATGCTGTGCTGAGCTCCAGCGTCGCACAGGAACCGGCGGCCGGTTTTGTCATCCGTGACGTACAGCAGGGAGCCCGCGTGGCCCACGGCCATCGCGGGGGCTGGTACGGGGGCGGACTTGAAAGAGCAGGGAGGTGTGCACCGTTGTGCCCTGGCGCCGAACCGTGCGTGGTAGTAACAGTGGCCCGGGTTAGTGGGGCGCGAAGGCCCCGTGGGCCTGGTGGCTGGTCCTTGTGGCCGCCGGTGAGGGGCGCGCCCGGGCATTGGCTGCCAGGTCCGGAGTGACGTCGCGGCTGGAGTGAGCGGACAGCAGCTTGTCGGCCTCATCGGCCAGGGCTTCCAGGTTCGTGAGGCCGGACGCCACGATCGCTGGGTGGATGCTGAGAGGTAGCTGGCGGATGAACAGCGTGCGGAAGAGGGATCCGGGTGGGCTCTCGTCGGTGAGGGAGAGCATGTGGGAGAGGAGGTCTGACGGTGACCACACAGCTCCCCCCAGAATCTGCTTAGGAGGTGTGGACGAGACGGTGCGGCGGTCTGATGGGCCGGCCGGAGCGGCTCTTGTAGGATGCCGGTGGACGTAGAATGGCCGGGCGTGGAGCAGCTGGGTGAACCGGCTTGAGGGCAGGTCGGCCGTGTGGCGGTGGACGAGCTACAGGGACCTGCTCACCGGGCTCCGAGTGTGCTGGCTTGAGTCGGTCAACCGACACTTTTTCGGTCCTGTCGCACACTTGCAGGGTGAAAAATTTGTCCCCAGCCTGTAGCACCTTGTAGGGCCCGTCGTACGGGGGTTGAAGGGGTCCGCGGTGGGCGTCGTGCCGGACGAAAATGAACCGTGCCTGGTGCAGGCTTAGTGGGACGTGTGAGGTGGATTCGCCGTGTCGGGCAATGGGCACCGGGGCAAACTGCAGCGCCGGTGAGGCGAAGTCGTGGCGTTGCTGGTCGGCTGACCAGGGTTTTGTAGCGGTGGGCAGGAACTCGCCGGGTACGCACAGCGGCTGACCGTACACGAGCTCTGCTGCCGATGCGTGGAGGTCTTCTTTAACCGCGGTGCGCAGGCCGAGGAGGACCCACGGAAGTCGGTCGGTCCAGGTGCCGTCCTGGAGGCTGGCTCGAAGAGATGCCTTCAAGGATCTGTGGAACCGCTCACACAGTCCGTTGGCTTGGGGGTGGTACGCTGTGGTGCGGTGAATGGTCACCCCAAGATTGCGTGCAACGGCGGTCCAGAGTTCAGAGATAAATTGTGGACCTCTGTCCGACGTCATGTCGGAGGGGACGCCGAACCGTGCGACCCAGGTGCTGACGAAGGCTCTGGCGATGTCGGCGGTGGTGGTAGAGGTCAGTGGAATTGCCTCGGGCCAGCGCGTGGTGCGGTCAACGATCGTCAGCAAGTGCGTGTGGCCTTGCGACGGCGGCAGGGGCCCGACGATGTCCACATGGATGTGGTCGAATCTACGCGAGGGGACGGTAAACTCCTCGAGGGGTGCTTTCGTGTGTTGCTGTACCTTGGCCTGTTGGCAGGCTAGGCAGGAGTTGGCCCAAGTACGCACATCCTTGCGAAGGCCGCGCCAGACAAAGCGGTTGGCTACCAATTTGATGGATGCGTGGGCGCCGGGGTGGGAGAGGTTGTGGCGAATCTCGAATACCCGGCGGCGCCAGGACGCTGGGACAACGGGCCGAGGTTGACATAGGGATATGTCGCACTTGACCGTGACTGCGGTCGGGCCACAGGCGACATCGGCCAGGCGTAGCCCTGGTAGGTTGGTAGGTGCAGAGAGCAGATCAGGGTCGGTGATCTGGTCTGCTGCGAGTTGAGCGTAGTCGACTGCCAGGTGTGCGGCGTGGATGGCGGGGCGGGAGAGGCAGTCGGCTACTACATTGTCTCGGCCGGAGACGTGTTGGATGTCCGTGGTGAACTCGGACACTGCCGCGAGCTGGCGCTGCTGCCTGGCGGACCAGGGGTCGGTTGTCTTTGCCATTGCGAATGTCAGGGGTTTGTGGTCGACAAACGCAGTGAAGGGGTGGCCCTCCAGCAAAAACCGAAAATGGCGGACCGCCAGAAACAGCGCGAGGAGCTCGCGGTTGAAGGTGCTGTACTTGACCTCCGGGGGGCGTAGTTGGCGGCTGAAGAAGGCAAGTGGTTGCCAGGCACCGTCGACCCACTGCTCATACACGGCGCCGACCACGTGGTCGGAGGCGTCCGTGGTGAGCGCTACCCTAGCATTGGGCCGTGGGTGCGTGAGCAGGGTGGCGTTGGCGAGCGCGGTCTTGGTGGAGTCGAAGGCGGCGGACGCGTCTGCCGTCCATTCGACCGCCATCTTGCCGCTCCTGCCCCGGCGGGGTTCATACAGGGGCCTCATGAGGGACGCCGCTTTGGGGATGAAGCGGTTATAGAAATTCACCATCCCAAGGAACTCCTGGAGGCCTTTGATGGTGGTGGGGTGGGGAAATTGTTGGACGGCCTGAACCTTGGTGGGCAGGGGAATGGCCCCAGCATGGGTGATGTGGTGGCCGAGGAAGTTGATCTTGTCCAGGCCGAACTGGCATTTGGCTGGGCTGAGGATGAGCCCGTGGTCGCTGAGGCGCCCGAACAGGATGCGAAGGTGTTCGAGGTGTTCCTGCTTGGAGGAACTCGCTACCAGGATGTCGTCCAGGTAGACGAACAGGAACTTCAGGTCCCGAAGGACCAAGTCCATGAGCCGTTGGAATGCCTGGGCCGCGTTTTTGAGGCCAAAGGGCATCCGCAGGAACTCGAACAGGCCGAAGGGGGTGATTACGGCCGTCTTGGGGACGTCTGCGGGGTGGACGGGGACTTGGTGGTAGCCGCGCACCAGGTCGACCTTGGAAAAGACTGAGCGGCCGGCCAGTCTAGCCGAGAAGTCCTAAATGTGCGGCACGGGGTACCGATCAGGGGTGGTGGCATCGTTGAGGCAGTGGTAATCCCCGCAGGGGCGCCAACCCCCGCCTGGTTTGGGGGCGATGTGGAGTGGGGAGGCCCAGGGACTGTTGGAGCGGTGGATAATGCCGAGCTGTTCCATGGTGGCAAACTCGGTCCGCACGATCTCCAGTTTGGCCGGGTCCAGCCTGCGGGCGTGGGCGTACACTGGGGGGCCTGTGGTGGGGATGAAGTGTTCCACCCCGTGTTTGGCGGCCTCCGCGGAGAAGGTCGGATTGGTAAGGGCCGGGAATTCGGCCAGGAGTGCCGAGTAGTCATCCGTGGCCCGGGCGTGGCACTGTGACGCCATGTTGGCGGGTTGACGGGGGGCCATGGCGCCCAGGATGGGGGACATGGTGTTCATGTCCACGAGGCGGTGACGAGGGATGTCTACCAGTAGGCCGTGGGCGCACAGGAAATCTGCGCCGATGAGAGGGGAGAGCACCTTGGCAGTGATGAACTCCCATCGGTAGCGGCGACCAGCGAGGTCGAGGGTGACTGTCCGGGTGCCGTACGTCCGGATTTCCGCGCCGTTAGCAGCAGCCAGCGCCGGTCCTCGTTCGCCCTTTTGGATGTCGAGGGAGGAGGCCGGGATGATGCTGTGCTGAGCTCCAGCGTCGCACAGGAACCGGCGGCCGGTTTTGTCATCCGTGACGTACAGCAGGGAGCCCGCGTGGCCCACGGCCATCGCGGGGGCTGGTACGGGGGCGGACTTGAAAGAGCAGGGAGGTGTGCACCGTTGTGCCCTGGCGCCGAACCGTGCGTGGTAGTAACAGTGGCCCGGGTTAGTGGGGCGCGAAGGCCCCGTGGGCCTGGTGGCTGGTCCTTGTGGCCGCCGGTGAGGGGCGCGCCCGGGCATTGGCTGCCAGGTCCGGAGTGACGTCGCGGCTGGAGTGAGCGGACAGCAGCTTGTCGGCCTCATCGGCCAGGGCTTCCAGGTTCGTGAGGCCGGACGCCACGATCGCTGGGTGGATGCTGAGAGGTAGCTGGCGGATGAACAGCGTGCGGAAGAGGGATCCGGGTGGGCTCTCGTCGGTGAGGGAGAGCATGTGGGAGAGGAGGTCTGACGGTGACCACACAGCTCCCCCCAGAATCTGCTTAGGAGGTGTGGACGAGACGGTGCGGCGGTCTGATGGGCCGGCCGGAGCGGCTCTTGTAGGATGCCGGTGGACGTAGAATGGCCGGGCGTGGAGCAGCTGGGTGAACCGGCTTGAGGGCAGGTCGGCCGTGTGGCGGTGGACGAGCTACAGGGACCTGCTCACCGGGCTCCGAGTGTGCTGGCTTGAGTCGGTCAACCGACACTTTTTCGGTCCTGTCGCACACTTGCAGGGTGAAAAATTTGTCCCCAGCCTGTAGCACCTTGTAGGGCCCGTCGTACGGGGGTTGAAGGGGTCCGCGGTGGGCGTCGTGCCGGACGAAAATGAACCGTGCCTGGTGCAGGCTTAGTGGGACGTGTGAGGTGGATTCGCCGTGTCGGGCAATGGGCACCGGGGCAAACTGCAGCGCCGGTGAGGCGAAGTCGTGGCGTTGCTGGTCGGCTGACCAGGGTTTTGTAGCGGTGGGCAGGAACTCGCCGGGTACGCACAGCGGCTGACCGTACACGAGCTCTGCTGCCGATGCGTGGAGGTCTTCTTTAACCGCGGTGCGCAGGCCGAGGAGGACCCACGGAAGTCGGTCGGTCCAGGTGCCGTCCTGGAGGCTGGCTCGAAGAGATGCCTTCAAGGATCTGTGGAACCGCTCACACAGTCCGTTGGCTTGGGGGTGGTACGCTGTGGTGCGGTGAATGGTCACCCCAAGATTGCGTGCAACGGCGGTCCAGAGTTCAGAGATAAATTGTGGACCTCTGTCCGACGTCATGTCGGAGGGGACGCCGAACCGTGCGACCCAGGTGCTGACGAAGGCTCTGGCGATGTCGGCGGTGGTGGTAGAGGTCAGTGGAATTGCCTCGGGCCAGCGCGTGGTGCGGTCAACGATCGTCAGCAAGTGCGTGTGGCCTTGCGACGGCGGCAGGGGCCCGACGATGTCCACATGGATGTGGTCGAATCTACGCGAGGGGACGGTAAACTCCTCGAGGGGTGCTTTCGTGTGTTGCTGTACCTTGGCCTGTTGGCAGGCTAGGCAGGAGTTGGCCCAAGTACGCACATCCTTGCGAAGGCCGCGCCAGACAAAGCGGTTGGCTACCAATTTGATGGATGCGTGGGCGCCGGGGTGGGAGAGGTTGTGGCGAATCTCGAATACCCGGCGGCGCCAGGACGCTGGGACAACGGGCCGAGGTTGACATAGGGATATGTCGCACTTGACCGTGACTGCGGTCGGGCCACAGGCGACATCGGCCAGGCGTAGCCCTGGTAGGTTGGTAGGTGCAGAGAGCAGATCAGGGTCGGTGATCTGGTCTGTTGCGAGTTGAGCGTAGTCGACTGCCAGGTGTGCGGCGTGGATGGCGGGGCGGGAGAGGCAGTCGGCTACTACATTGTCTCGGCCGGAGACGTGTTGGATGTCCGTGGTGAACTCGGACACTGCCGCGAGCTGGCGCTGCTGCCTGGCGGACCAGGGGTCGGTTGTCTTTGCCATTGCGAATGTCAGGGGTTTGTGGTCGACAAACGCAGTGAAGGGGTGGCCCTCCAGCAAAAACCGAAAATGGCGGACCGCCAGAAACAGCGCGAGGAGCTCGCGGTTGAAGGTGCTGTACTTGACCTCCGGGGGGCGTAGTTGGCGGCTGAAGAAGGCAAGTGGTTGCCAGGCACCGTCGACCCACTGCTCATACACGGCGCCGACCACGTGGTCGGAGGCGTCCGTGGTGAGCGCTACCCTAGCATTGGGCCGTGGGTGCGTGAGCAGGGTGGCGTTGGCGAGCGCGGTCTTGGTGGAGTCGAAGGCGGCGGACGCGTCTGCCGTCCATTCGACCGCCATCTTGCCGCTCCTGCCCCGGCGGGGTTCATACAGGGGCCTCATGAGGGACGCCGCTTTGGGGATGAAGCGGTTATAGAAATTCACCATCCCAAGGAACTCCTGGAGGCCTTTGATGGTGGTGGGGTGGGGAAATTGTTGGACGGCCTGAACCTTGGTGGGCAGGGGAATGGCCCCAGCATGGGTGATGTGGTGGCCGAGGAAGTCGATCTTGTCCAGGCCGAACTGGCATTTGGCTGGGCTGAGGATGAGCCCGTGGTCGCTGAGGCGCCCGAACAGGATGCGAAGGTGTTCGAGGTGTTCCTGCTTGGAGGAACTCGCTACCAGGATGTCGTCCAGGTAGACGAACAGGAACTTCAGGTCCCGAAGGACCAAGTCCATGAGCCGTTGGAATGCCTGGGCCGCGTTTTTGAGGCCAAAGGGCATCCGCAGGAACTCGAACAGGCCGAAGGGGGTGATTACGGCCGTCTTGGGGACGTCTGCGGGGTGGACGGGGACTTGGTGGTAGCCGCGCACCAGGTCGACCTTGGAAAAGACTGAGCGGCCGGCCAGTCTAGCCGAGAAGTCCTAAATGTGCGGCACGGGGTACCGATCAGGGGTGGTGGCATCGTTGAGGCAGTGGTAATCCCCGCAGGGGCGCCAACCCCCGCCTGGTTTGGGGGCGATGTGGAGTGGGGAGGCCCAGGGACTGTTGGAGCGGTGGATAATGCCGAGCTGTTCCATGGTGGCAAACTCGGTCCGCACGATCTCCAGTTTGGCCGGGTCCAGCCTGCGGGCGTGGGCGTACACTGGGGGGCCTGTGGTGGGGATGAAGTGTTCCACCCCGTGTTTGGCGGCCTCCGCGGAGAAGGTCGGATTGGTAAGGGCCGGGAATTCGGCCAGGAGTGCCGAGTAGTCATCCGTGGCCCGGGCGTGGCACTGTGACGCCATGTTGGCGGGTTGACGGGGGGCCATGGCGCCCAGGATGGGGGACATGGTGTTCATGTCCACGAGGCGGTGACGAGGGATGTCTACCAGTAGGCCGTGGGCGCACAGGAAATCTGCGCCGATGAGAGGGGAGAGCACCTTGGCAGTGATGAACTCCCATCGGTAGCGGCGACCAGCGAGGTCGAGGGTGACTGTCCGGGTGCCGTACGTCCGGATTTCCGCGCCGTTAGCAGCAGCCAGCGCCGGTCCTCGTTCGCCCTTTTGGATGTCGAGGGAGGAGGCCGGGATGATGCTGTGCTGAGCTCCAGCGTCGCACAGGAACCGGCGGCCGGTTTTGTCATCCGTGACGTACAGCAGGGAGCCCGCGTGGCCCACGGCCATCGCGGGGGCTGGTACGGGGGCGGACTTGAAAGAGCAGGGAGGTGTGCACCGTTGTGCCCTGGCGCCGAACCGTGCGTGGTAGTAACAGTGGCCCGGGTTAGTGGGGCGCGAAGGCCCCGTGGGCCTGGTGGCTGGTCCTTGTGGCCGCCGGTGAGGGGCGCGCCCGGGCATTGGCTGCCAGGTCCGGAGTGACGTCGCGGCTGGAGTGAGCGGACAGCAGCTTGTCGGCCTCATCGGCCAGGGCTTCCAGGTTCGTGAGGCCGGACGCCACGATCGCTGGGTGGATGCTGAGAGGTAGCTGGCGGATGAACAGCGTGCGGAAGAGGGATCCGGGTGGGCTCTCGTCGGTGAGGGAGAGCATGTGGGAGAGGAGGTCTGACGGTGAGGCATCACCGAGGCCTGGAAGGTCGAGGAGATGGCAGTTTCGCTGGAATGCCGAGGCCGTAAATTTTTTAAGGAGCGCTGCCTTGAGATGTGCGTACTTGCCTTCCTCTGGTGGGTTCTGCAGCACTGTCCAAACCTTCAAAACTGTGGCGCTACCGAGTGATGTGACGAGGTAGTCATACTGCGTCCCATCTGTGGTGATGTTTCGCAGCCGGAAGCGGGATTCAGCTTGGAGAAACCAGGCTTCGGGCTGGTTTTCCCAAAACTCCGGTAGTTTCACCGAAACTGCGTTCATGTCCGCCATTGCAGTGCTCGGAATACGTTCTGAGCGTCGGGGTCACCAATGTTGAGGCTGCCGCGAAACACGAATTAAGACTGAATCCATGTGTGGAAAACAAAGGCTTTTTAATACAACTGCATGGTCCAAAAAATGGCTGAACAGACTGCTCCCAAAATTCTCTGGAAAAATCCTGAGGCCCCGCCCACTCCTTTTCTCCTGCCTTAAAGGCAAGGTGCTTGATATATTGTCCACGGACGGAAAAGTGGATAATGCCCGTTTAGGTGGCGATCCGCCACAGTATTAGATTAAAAGCTTACACTGTTGCCAAAAAGAGTAATAAGCCTGAGGATTGGGAGGGTTTTTAAAACTCAGCAAAGTATGACCAATAAATTGATAAATATGGAGAAAATAGAATGAGTAAATTAATAAGAAATATAAAAACAGATTGTAAGAGCTTTTACAAGTATGTAAAAAGGAAGAGATTAGTAAAAGTAAACAAATATTTTGTGTCAATCTTCACAGTAGATGACACAAAGAGCATAGCAGAAATAGTGAGGAACTAAGGGTCTAATGAAAGTGAGGAACTTTAAGTAATTATCAGTAAACTACTGGAGAAATGAATGGGATGAAAAGCCTACAAATCCCCTAGGCCTAATGGCCTACACTCTAGAGTTTAAAAAAAGCTAGTTGCAAAGATAGAGGATGCATTGGTTTTGATCTTCCAGAATTCCCTAGATTCTACAACAGTCCACGTGGATTGGAAGGTAGCAAATGTAACCCTGCTGTTCAAGAAAGGAGGGAGAGAGAAAACAGGGAACTATAGGCCAGTTAGCCTGACATCAGTAGTAGGGAAAATGCTAGAATCTATTATTAAGGATGTGGTAACTGGGCACTTGGAAAATCACAATATGATTAGGCAGAGTCAACATGGTTTTATAGGAACATAGGAACAGGAGGCCATTCAGCCCCTCGAGCTGGTTCCGCCATTCAATGAGATCATGGCTGATCTGCGATCTAATTCCATATACCCGCCTTTGGCTAATATCCCTGAATACCTTTGGTTAACAAAAAGCTATCAATCTCCGATTTAAAATTACCAATTGATCTAGCATCAATTGCTGTTTGCGGAAGAGAGTTCCAAACTTCTACCACCCGTTGTGTGCAAAAGTGTTTCCTAATTTCACTCCTGAAAGGTCTGGCTCTATTTTTTAAGACTATGCCCCCTAGTCCTAGAATCCCCAACCAGCAGAAATAGTTTCTCTCTATCTACCCTATCTGTTTCCCTTAATATCCTGAAAACTTCGATCAGATCACCTTCTAAATTCTAGGGAATAGACATTCCCCTGTCCACTACTTTAGTCACCTCTTCAAAAAATTCAATCAGATTTGTCAGGCATGACCTACCTTTCACAAATCCATGCTGGCTGTCTCTGATCAACTGAAAATTTTCGAGGTGTTCAGTCACCCTATCCTTAATTATAGACTCTACCAATTTCCCAACGACCTTATGAAAGGGAAATTGTGTTCGACAAATCTATTCAAGTTTTTTGAGGATGTAACTAGCAGGGTAGATAAGGGGAACCAGTGGATGTAGTATATTTGGATTTTCAGAAGACACTCGATAAGGTGCCACACAAGAGGTTGTTACAAGATAAGGGTTCATGGGATTGGGCGTAATATATTAGCATGAATTGAGGATTGGTTAATGGACAGAAAACAGAGAGTAGGAATAAACGGGTAATTTTTTGGGTTGGCAGTCTGTAACTAGTGGGGTACCGCAAGGATCAGTGCTTGGGCCTCAGCTGTTTACAATCTATATTAATGACTTAGATGAAGGGACTGCGTGTAATGTATCCAAGTTTGCTGATGATACAAAGCCAGGTGGGAAAGTAAGCTGTGAGGAGGCCGCAAAGAGGCTGTAAAGGGGATAAAGACAGGTTAAATGAGTGGGCAATAAGGTGGCAGATGGAGTATAATGTGGGGAAATGTAACGTTATTCACTTTGGTAGGAAGAACAGAAAAATGGGGAGAGACTAGTTAATGTTGGTGTTCAGGGGGATTTAAGTGTCCTCGTACACAAATCACAGAAAGTTAGCATGCAGGTACAGCAAGCAATTAGGAAGGCAAATGGCACGTTGGCCTTTATTGCAAGAGGGTTGGAGTACAAGAAAAGGAAGTCTTACTACAATTGTACAGGGCCTTGGTGAGACTACACCTAGAGTACTGTGCACAGTTTTGGTCTCCTTTCTGAGGAAGGACATACTTACCTTGGAGGCGGTGCAATGAAAGTTCACTCGATTGATCCCTGGGATGAGAGGGTTTTCCTATGAGGAGAGATTGAACAGATTGGGCCTAGACTCTCTGGAGTTTAGAAGAATGAGAGATGATCTCATTGAAACATATAAGATTCTGAGGTGTTTGACAGGGTAGATGCTGAGAGGTTGTTTCCCCTGGCTGGAGAGTCTAGAACTAGGGGGCATAGGGCTCGATTTTGCCATTGGGGGCGGGCTGGGGGCGTGTCAGGTGGTCGTCGTGTCAAGATCCCGACTCTGATGTGAAGTGGGACAAAAGTGCGATTTTGCCCTAATTGGGCACTTGATTTCCAGCGTGTGGAAACCCCTGGCCCAATGAGCCTTTTCATACAGAAAGTCGCCTCCAATGACGTCATCAATGCTGCTGGATTTAAGGCCTGCAAGCAGCCTTGCTTCTTTTTCAGCCTTTAAACTTTATGCCCATTGTTCTGAGCGCTTCCTTCACCAATTATGTCCACCAGTAGACCAAAGTGTGCTCCAAGATTCGATGAGGCCTCCCTCCAAGCTCTGGTGGAGGGAGCAAGAGCAAATAAGGAGGTGCTCTTCCCTTCCTCAGGGAGGAAAAAGCCTCCCCAGCAGACTAAAGCTGTGTGGCTGCAAGTGGCCCAAGAGGTAAACGCAATTTCTATGTGCAGCAGAACCTGGCTGCAGTGCAGGAAGAGGTTTCATGACCTTCTCCGCACAGGAAAATTGAGTATGACATTCCCATCAGCCTCAATCTGATCCCCATCGCCTCTCATCACCAGCACTCTGCTTTGCCAACCTCTTCCTCCACATCCCACTTGATCCTTACATCCCTGCACCCTTACCCATTAACTCTCTCTCTATGGTCACGTTCACTTAACTATTCGACTATGCAGCCCTCACACTCCCTATCGCTGTGATGCCATGACAACAACTTACAACACACATGAAAGGCCCTTTGTCTCCTTCTAAGCATCTATGCTATGGATTCTCTCCACTCACTCCTTCATTCTCACTCAAACTCCACTTGTGTCCCTCATTGCAGGAAAAGAGAGCCCACAATGAGAGGGAAAAAGCGAGGACAGGAGGAGGGCCACCCTCAGTAGCCCAGCTCACCACTTAGGAGGAGGAGGCCCTGGAGATCGCCGGAGTGGAGGACTATTCGCAAGTGGGGGACGGACAGACGGGCGCATCACAGCAAGCTGGTGACAGAATAGTTTAGCATCTCTCTCATTGACATTGTATGAGTGACTGATAATGATTCTGATGCTCTAACAGATTGACTTATGATCATCTGCACAATTCAATGTGCATGCAACCTTTACCTCACATCTCTAACTCTTTCCTTTACTCCCCCACAGGAGCATCAACAGTCCCCGTCCCCACTGTCCAGGAGGAACTGCCTGAGCCTCAAGACTCCTCAGAGGAAACTGCAACCTCTGAGGGCGCAGCGTCAGCAGAATTCAGCGCACCCAGCACCAGTGCAGACACTCACACCTCGGTGGGACTTTCGCGAGATAGAGTAGTGTTGTCACCTGGTGTATCACAGATCACAAGTGAGCATCAGCAGATGGTGGAGACAGGGACAGCAGTGGAGAGTCCTCGTTGGAGGGCACAGGACTCTGCCAGCTCGGCTCAGCTGCATGTCGACCCTGTGCCTCCGGGTCCATCCAGGAGAGCGGTGCTGGAACTCCAGGAACAGGTGCAGGAGTCTCTGGCAGGTTTGGTCTCCAGGGTCGCTGCGAGTGTGGAGCGAATGGAGGAGTCCATCGCGAACATGAGCAGAGCCTTTGTGGAGGCATTGGCGCATGAACACATCACCACGGAAAGGATGGCAACCTCCGTCGAAAGGATGGCTACCTCCATGGTAAGGCTGACTACAGTAGAGGAGAGGATGGCTACGGCCATGGAGGAGCTTAGTCGCCAGGGTATTGAAAACATGGTCATTGTTCAGAATAGACTGACATCTCTTGAGGAGCGATGGTCAGCTATTGAGCATAGAAACCAGACCTTCATGGAAGTCTTCTGGAGTAGGACTTCCAGTGCAGAAACGGGTCCTCATGGTCCCCCTGAAGTGCAGCAAGGTGCTGTCAAGCCACTTGCTAGGTCTGAAGTGGGGCTGACCCATGAGAGGGATGTTGGTGGCAGACAACAAGGAAGTGGGGGCTCCTCTCCAAGCACTCACACGACTATGCCACTGCAGAGCCCTCGGTCAGAGCCCCACCAGAGTCCTCACCCAACTGAGATGGGCGTCTCAGCCCCTGCACAGCCGCAGGAGCAGCAGACTGTTGCCGAGCCCTCACAGGTTCGCAAACCCAGAGGACGGCCGCCAAAAGTGTCGAGACAGGAGCAGCAAGAAAGTGAGCAAGGGGCCTTCAAATCTGCTGAAGCCACAGGGGGAAGCACCACGTAGGAGCACACGTAAGAGGAAGATAAAGCACAAGTAGTCACAAGGGTAGTCACTTGGGTGTTCTGTTGTATTGATTTTTGACAAGCCATCCTTGAAATGTTATGATAATCAGATTTGATGGCAAACTGTTGAAGTTGTGGCCTGTGTCATTTCGCAAATGGGACTTCCACATTGAGGACTTAGGGTGACTTGCAATTGTATGGTGGTCAGAGTGATAGGAATCCGTAGGTTCTTGTCCATTGTCGATGCTCTGGTGAGAAGGTGCGAGGCAAAAGTGTTTGATTGTGCAGGCTAAGCAAATCTGGCCAACATGAGTGCGTCCCTTGCATCCCGGGCAGCAATGTGGTCGCGCGCTGGCGTCTTCTGGCTTGTGCAGCTTCAGGTGGGTGAGCAGCAGCTTGGCGCTCCTGTTGTTGCCCCTGCTGTTGGTGGTGCTGTTGTTCAGGGTTCTGCTGCTGCCGCGGCTGGTCTTTGTCCAAATCTGATGTCCAGGAGGAAAGGAAATAAATGGTTCCCATGCTTCTGGTATATACCTCAGTTGAGGAAGCGCTCAGTCAAGGTGGGGAGAGGGGATTCCCAGGAGGTCACACTGGAGATGGGTGTCAGGCTCCAAACTTCCACAACGATGAGTAGGCCTGCTAAAAGATCCCCCAGACCTGAGACAACAAAGTTCTGCCACCTGCAAATGATCATTGGTGAAAACTCCTTTTTAATGGTGGAGCTGCAGCTGTTAGTAAGCAATCCACTTGTGAGGCCGCCAGGATTAACTGGCGTGTTCCAGAGGAGACGTGCAGGACAGGAGAAATGTCTTAAAATCAGAAAGGCCTCTCAAAATGGGATTATAGAGGCAATTAACTGGTTTAAAGGGCCTTAAGGGCCTATGGAAACAGGGTCTGAAACCATGAATGTGGGAAAATTGCTCAGAGGCAGGATGGAGGCGGGATCGGACCCACCCGCCATTTTTTGCGATTTTGACAACTCACACGCCTCCATACCCGCCTCCTCGGGCCTCGTAAAATCGAGCCCATAGTCTCAGGACAAGGGGTCGGCCATTTAAGACTGAGATGAGGAGGAATTTCTTCACTCAGAGGGTTGTGAAACTTTGGAATTCTCTACCCGAAAGGGCTGTGTATGCTCAGTCGTTGAGTATATTCAAGGCTGAGATCGATAGATTTTTGGACTCCAGGGGAATCAAGGGATATGGGGATCGGGCGGGAAAGTGGAGTTGAGGTCGAAGATCACCCATAATCTTATTGAATGGCGGAGCAGGCTCGAGGGGCAGTATGACCCACTCCTGCTCCTAATTCCCCTGTCCTCCACCCAACCAAGCTCACATTGCTCACACCCTCCCTCGCCCCCGCCGCTGGTTTCTTGGACTCCACTCACTTACTTGTTGCGGGACTTGGCGGGAACAGCGAATTCGGAGGCTGGTGGTGCAGCAAAATAGGCAGCGAGCCAGTCGGAGGGACTGAGCCCGATTTACAATTAATAATATAATCAAACAACACGGATTACCGTCCTCAAGAATGTATCTGTGGGTAAACAGGGCCGGGTGTTTCAGATAGTGAGTTATGTTGGGGGGAGGGGAGAGAGTGACGGTTATTTTCTAAACCCGAATCCGTTGGTGAGCGCCAGCCGGTGTGAGGGGGCGGGGTCAGAGCGCGAGCCGGTGTGAGGGGGCGGGGTCAGAGCGCGAGCCGGTGTGAGGGGGCGGAGTCAGAGCGCGAGCCGGTGTGAGGGGGCGGGGTCAGAGCGCGAGCCGGTGTGAGGGGCCGGGGTCAGAGCGCGAGCCGGTGTGAGGGGGCGGGGTCAGAGGGCGAGCTGGTGAGAGGGGCGGGGTCAGAGCACGAGCCGGTGTGAGGGGGCGGGGTCAGAGCGCGAGCCGGTGAGAGGGGGCGGGGTCAGAGCGCGAGCCGGTGAGAGGGGGCGGGGTCAGAGCGCGAGCCGGTGAGAGAGAGAGGGGGGTGCAATTGACGTCAATCGGCGGACCCCCCCCCCCCCCCCCGCCCTATTAAAAGCAGTGACGCAGCCACTTTCTGCCTGTCTCCCGAGCGCGCGTGGAGCAGGTAGGCACGGAACGGCTCCTCACCTCGCCCACTGGCTGAATCCCCCATCCTACCGTCAGCGTTTGGAGTGAGGGGAAAGTATAAAAGGAAACGGTGTTGCGGAGAGGGTGCTAAAGGCTGAGGGAGGCCTCGGTCCCAGCCCGCCCCCCGCCCGTTAGACGGCAGTACATTCTCCCCAGTCTCCGCATAACAGTCGGTGCCGGTGAGCAGGTGTCGCGGCCGCACTGGTCGCGGGGGATCGGGGCCTCCTTCTCCCCACCCGCCCTGTGTTCCCCGGTTGCTCGGCGGTAGCTGTGAGAATAAACCCAGAGAGTGGCGACAGGTGCGCGGCGCCGCTTGTGCCCTTCAGGAATGTTTCCCGGAGATGTTTTTCTTCAAACGCCGGCGGGTTCTTTTAGTGAAGTGAATAATAAATCCTGAGCAGCGTGTCCCTGGGGCGGGAGCTGAAGCCCAGGCACACACACACACACACCGCTCCGGTTTTCGCTTCCCGCTTGTCGGAAAATGGCCGGTGCCCCAGACTTAGGACTGGCGGCCATTCCTCGTCAAAATGGAGGAGTGGGGGAGGGGAGGGAGGGAGTAGGGGGGGTGAGGGGGAAGGAAGGGGGGGGTGAGGGGGAAGGAAGGGGGG